>JADRCD010226041.1:0-56128 GCA_019843815.1 Montemys delectorum
GCAACTAGACCATATGCAGAGGACCTAGTTTAGATCCATACAGGCTCCCTGATTGTCATTTCAGTCTCTGTGAGCTCTAATGAGCCTTTCTTAGTTGATTCTGTGAGCTGTGTTCTTGTTGTGTCCTCAACACTTCTGGATCTTACAATCCTCCCTACCATGCTTCCACTGTCTCTTCTGCAGGATTCCTGAGCTCTGCCTAATGTTTGGCTGTGTGCCTCTGCATCTGTTATCATCAGCTCCTAGATAAAGCATCTCTGATGTCAATGGCCTAGGCTCTGGTCTATGAGTATAGCAGAATATCATTAGGAATCATTTCACTGCTTTGGGGAGGGGGTTTCTCATTTGGTTCTACTCCTATGTCTCTGCGCTATCCAGTTTCTTGTTTCTGTCCATTAGGACAGTGGTGATCTTGACTCTTTAAATTCAAGGGACAGGAATGAGGAAGGCACTGGCTTGTGTTGGCTTTGGTGACTGTAGAATATCATGGGTCACCAGTCCTGCAAACTGAGCTCATCAAGATCCAGGAAAGCTCCCTGTCACTCTCAAAGATACCCTACTTTCTCCATATCAGTTCCAATAGAAAGCTAAGCACACTGTCCCTTCTCTAGGTTCCTTAACAATCTACCACACCCAGGAAGGTTAGGGAACAGAATTCTGTCCTCTTCCTGGGGCCACTATTTGATTTCTTATTCACAGGATGTTGTAAATTTGAAGAAATATGCTTGAATCATGAACTTTTATGAATGAGTCTTTCTAAGCCCTGATTATAGATAGTGAAATCTATGTTCTAGACAGTTAACTGGAAGGCTGATATGTTAAAGGTAATTAACATACCTTGTAATTTTTTAACTAGAGCCTGGCTTTAGAAACCATTGTTTTGATGCAGGTCTTTATCACATGACCTAAAATGAGAGTTTTTCCATTCTAGTTTGCTAAATTTTATCTTTATGTTACATGATTCTGACCCTTAAACAAATAGATGCTTCCATTACACTTCCATTAATGGAGATGACCAAGTGATTGAAAAGAGAAAAGCTCTCAATGTTCTTCTATTAATATATGTATGTGAAATATTTGAGACAATAATAAAAGCTATTATTGAAATAATCCTATATCATTAAAATCTACATTTGTGAAATATATATGACAAATATAAGGCCTTTAGATGGGGTCTTCTTATATTGCCAATGGTAGCCCTGAACTCCTAGATAAATCTATATTCCTGTACTATCCACTTGAGTTTAGAAACGACTGAGACTGTAAGCATAAAACAACATGACAGCATTCTTTACAGCTTCAAATAAAATCAAATGCTCTTGGTTTTTGGTTTTGGATTTATATTTGAAATAGATTGTATGTATAAGGTATATTGTGAGTGTGTATGTGTGTGTCTTTGTGCAGGTGTGCACATGTGAGTACAGGTACCCATAGGGGCCAAATGCATCAGATAGCCCTGGAACTAGACCTAGAAGCAGGTGTGAGCAACCCAGTGTGATATCTAGGAGCTGAATTCACATCCTCTACAGTGAGCATTCAATCACCGAGTCATTACTGCAGTCCAAAAGCTTTAGCATTTTAAAATTATTCTTTAATCCATTTTTACAGTTCAATCTTCATTCCCCTCCTAGTCTGCCCCGACCCTGGCACTCCCCATCCCATACCCTCCCGATCTTGTCCTGTCTCCAAGAGAATGTCCCTACATCCCCACCTCTACCCCGTTAGACCTCCCCACTCCCTGGGGCCTCATGTCTCTCAAGGGATAGGTGCATCTTCTCTCATTGAGGCCAGACCAGGCAGTCTTTTGCTGTATATGTGTCCAGGGCCTCATAGCAGCTGGTGTATGCTGCCTGGTTGGTGGCTCAGTGTTTGAGAGATCTCAGGGGTCCAGGTCAGTTGAGACTGCTAGTTTTCCCATGGGGCCACCCTCCTCCTGAGCTTCTTCCAGCTTTTCCTCAATTCAACCACAGGGGTCTCCAGCTTTAGTCATTGGTTGCATGTAAGTATCTGCTTCTGACTTAGTCAACTACTTGTTGGGCCTCTAGGAGAGCAGCCATGGTAGACTCCTGACTGCAAGCACACCACATCATCAGTATCAGTGTCAGGCCCCGTGGGGTCTCCCCTTGAGCTGGCTCCCATTTTGGGCCTGTCACTGGACCTCCTTTCTCTCCATTTTTCTCCTTTCTTCTCCATTTTTGTCCCTGCATTTCTATCAGACAGGAACAATTCTGGGTCAAAGCTTTTGACTGTGGGGTGACAACCTCATCCCTCCACTTGATGTCCTGTGATAGCCAGAAGCTGGACATAACCCAGATGTCCCACAACAGAAGAGTAGATACAGAAAATGCAGTTCATTTACACAATGGAGTACTACTGAGTTGTTAAGAAAGAGGATATCGTGAGTTTCGCAGGCAGATGGATGGAACTAGAAACTACTATCCCATACCGAGTGAGGTAACTCAGACCCAAAATGATGTCCATGGTATGTACTCACTAATAAGTGAATATTAGCCCCAAAAGTACAGAATACTCAGGATACAAATGCTTCAGCTTTAAATTGGGAAACTCTACCACCACTCTTAAAATTTGGCTATACATAATATTCCTTGAAGCATTGGTGTGCATATTTCTTAAGATCATGGGTTAAACTAAATCTGTGAATTGATGCCATCCGGAAGGACTAAAGAATCACTTCATTTATTGCACTGCTTCCTGAGGTAGAATTTTGAAGCACTCTCAAAAGTTTGCACTTGGTCATAGTAAGTCACTATCCTTCCCTCAGCATTTGGAAGATATGGCCAAACAAGTGAAGATTGCTATCATTGAGCATTTTTATCTTTTCTATCGTAATGGATAGCTCTTTAAAAGTTCAAGGTCACTTTGTCTTTCATTTCTCCTACTATTTTTTGTTCTGTCATATAAATTGATTTATTTCTTAACATATATGAGTCAAATACACCTAATGTTTCAGAAAACCATGTGACAATCATAATCATTAAACCTCAGTGATATTACATTTTTTCCCCACAGGAAATATACATTAGCTTATATTAAACAGCAAAATAAATCTAAATTATTTACTAATTAGCTATGAAAAGGTCCTGATTTTCATCTCTACATGTTCTCCACAATCCTTTGTCTTGTTTTGACACATTAGATATTGTTCTTGTACTTCTAGCTCTTGATTTAGATCAGTGTGGGAGTTATGCCTTACGCACTCTAACAGCCCTGTCTCATGAGAAAGTTCCTCCACTGCCACATTGCCAGTGCAAAGCAACATGCAATCAAAGGCAGATTGATGACTTGTCCACAATTATTATACTCTCAAGTCAGAAAGTCAAATATAACTTACTTATTACTACTGAGATTTGAGTGTTTGCAATGTATCAAGAACTCACTAAGGAAACCATTTACCTTTTTTCTTCTCTACAGGTTATTTAAATTTGTATTTTTGCTTTGTTCTCATCTCGGAATCTTAATTCAGTATTTATATACACACATATATATATATATATATATATATATATATATATATATATATGAATCATTGAATATATATGATCACATCACATATATCACATGTTATACACATGATCATATTGTATATATCATGTGTATCACATATAAATCACACAAATGATCACATAATATATATGCATATATGACATATGCATGTTTATTTCCTGCTAAGCCATGCTATATTTCAGTTAGTGGTTCACTTGCTTTTGTATTTTCCACTATGATAAACTATCTTTATTAATCAAAGAGACAGCACAATGCAGTGGTTAAATATTTACATTCTGGATTTAAACCCTAGTCCCTCTACCTCATAGTTTTATGATTTGGAACAGGTCATATGACCCATCTTGCCTCAGGATTTTGGTGGTTTTTTTATGTGTAAAATTTTTATCTCTCTGTCTCATAGAACTTTTGGGAGCATTATTTTTTTTTTAATCAGAACAACTTGTACATGATAAGCGTTAGGTATGTGAGAGAGTATTATAAAACATGCACTGTGTAAAGTAAAGATGCTTCATGGAATGTTGTTTGAATAAAATGATTTCTTTCACAATGGAATCCATGACCAAATAAGTAAGCAAAATTTCAGTAAGTCTGGCTACAATTATATAATATGACTTCTGTGTTTAGAATGAACCCAATGGATTCAACTGTTGCTGCTATGAAAAGTTAATCCATATGGAGATGAAGAGGCAAACATAATAAGGACAGACAGAAACAAAGGGCAACAATAAAAACCCATGGTGGAACATGTGTCTGTATTCCACTCCAGACATGCTCTCTCTCTAATACTCCTTCACAGGAGAGGGAAGGCATTTCATACAGAAAAATTCGCTGTCTTGAATTTTGTCTCAGCATCAAAGTAAAATAGTTTAGTAACTCAACTCATGATTCTAGTCATAACTATAAAATTAATAAAAAAGATATAAATAATACTTAAAATTATAAAAAAATTCTGAAATAAATATTAAGATCTTTCTAAATTGAAAGTAGATTCTTTGTACAAAGGAAACATAAGGGCAGTTTGAGCAAAAATCTGAGAAGCAGAAAAACCTGTTTTAAGGGAATAGAAAAGGTTAAAAAAAAAAGATTCTTGTCTTGGGGAGTCCATACTGAGCACAGCATATCCTTCATATACTCTTCTTAGCTATCTCCCCTCATCTCCCTTCTCCCCCAGATCCACTTTCACTCTGTTTCCTTTTCAGAAAAGAATAAGCTTCCAAGAGTCATCAGTCAAACAAGACAAAACAAGATATAACAGGACAAAGCAAAAGCCTGGATGAGGCAAATCAATATGTAGGAAGGACAGAATTCCAAGAGCAAGGAAAGGAGTCAGAGATAGACCCATTCCCACAGACATGAGTCCCACAGGAACCCCAAACTACTCGATGAAGAAATCACAGAAAGATTCTTAGTTAGCAAGCTTCACATTAGCTTCTGTGCATCTATAAACATTGAATGTATTTAGGTTTAGATTCTGAGACAATGCGTTCCTGGTGAAACACTTCAACTTGTTTTCTATAACTAGTAATCTGAATATCTAAGGAAATAAACATGCAATTATTTTTCAGGGAATTAAGCTATGTAAACTCACTTCTTGACTATTCAATAAATGTTTGCTATAACCAACCATCATTTTCAACATTACCATTGTTACTATTTAGAAGACAGTTCATGTGCCCTGGCAAAATTTTTCTACGTGTTATATGGATTCCTTCTACATCCAGTAACTGTGCTCTATCAAAATCTTCCCCTGTAACTTTGGTCCTACACAATTGTCTTGGTGAAAGTTAACTCCCTCAAATATTCTAAGTTCATGCTACTCTGTTCTCTGAAGATTTCCTAGAATCCCTGTAACAGAGGGATTCATCTTGCCTTTTAGATTTCCACATTGTACATGCTTTCTCTTTCTACTGTGTCCTTTTCTTCTCAAGCAAAAGCATGGCAACTCTAATGTAACAGGATTACAGCAAACATTTGCTGAGAAGATATTTTTTCTAACTTCAAGTAATTGAAAGTTAGGCAAATAGTTGTCATTATAATAAAATATTTTGTTAGTGTAGTACAGGGGTAAACAAAAATGGCAGCCACATGGGCCAAATCTAGCTGCTCCATTATTTTGTAAATAATCATTAATTAGCATACAGTCCCACTCCATTATTTGTACCTTTGAAAAAAGTTAGGGCTGATTTTTTTAAAAACCATTTTCATCATTAGAAGAAAAGAGAAAGAAAAGAAAAGATCATTATAGGTGTTCTGCTAACTTAGTTTAAAACACTTCCAGTTGACTCTCCACATGGAGACTCTCCAATTGACTCTTTCCTTCCATGGAGAAATGCTTGCATCTTAATTTTATATGCAGTTTTATGACCCAATTCTCTACCTGATAAAAAATGACATCCATTTCTTTTTATGCAAATCAGTACTAATTCAGCACATCCCTACCATTTTTTTCTTCTGGTGGGCCTGCTTGCATATAGCAATTTTACTTCTCCAGGATACCTACTCATGTCATTTCACCCTCAACATTCGGCCTCAAAGATGGTACCAGAAGCTACTTGGAAGCAGGATATTAGTTGTTCCATGGCCTTGGGATGCTCCCCAATGATAAAAGAAACTACCTGTCTAATGCAAGTGATGCTATGCTTACTACTCTCATTGTAATTGCCATTCATCTAGATTATGAATTAGTGGACATAACCTAAGGATTAGCTGTACCTGTGTCACATTTTTTTTCTTTTCTTAACTGCCAAAACTCTTTATTATAGGGCCTTATTATCTGGGATCTAAAATATATAAACGAGAGGTTAGGAGTTGAGTCCATGGTGTCTGTTTCAGTCATGGTTTTCTTCTGCAGCAGATCAAATCTGTATGTATGTATGTATGTATGTATGTATGTATATATGTATGTATATATACACACATGAATATATGTATGTATGTATGCATGTATATATACACACATCAATATATGTATGCATGTAAATATATATGTATGTATGTGTGCATGCATGTATATATACATATATATTCACATAAATACATATATTCATATATACACACATATGTGTGTGTATGTGTTTGTGTGTGTGTCTGTTGGGAGACACTACTATTATGGTAGCAGTCCATATGCCCATGTCCCAATAGTTCTCTGAGCTCAGTACAAAATGGAGGTCTACCTTTCTCAGCAGGGATTCCCTTTCTTCACTGACCTTATCTGTAGAGTGTCTCTAAGCACAAGTGTCTGACCTTATTTGGATGATGACCATGGACAGAGCTTCCTGCAAGTGCTTCATGACTCACCACATAAATCCTGCTCAGCCCTTCTGACCATCTAATAATTAGGTACTGTGTTATGACCAATCAATCCTTCCCACCTGTAAGCCCAAAAGCCATTATATACTCTGCCTCTGAATAATAAAGTGGTGCTGTCTCACTGAAGCTGTTCCCAGAAGTTCTTCCATCATACTTATGACCATCTGAGACCTGCTTATTGCTTCTGCTCCTTTCACTCTCCTGGGCTGGAGGCCAGTGATTCCTTAGGAAAGGGAAACCCACATATATGTAAATAAATAAATAAATAAAAGTATAGATATAGATACAGATGTAAGTATTTAAGAGATTTACTATAGAAAGTGGCTCACTTAAATATGGAGATCAAGACACTATGTTGTCTAAAAGCTGCAGAACTAGCGAAGGTAAAACTATAATATATTGTAAATCTGATGAACCGAGACCCAAGAGATCCAGTAACTTTTATGTATTCAAAGTCCCTGGTGCATCCTGATGTCCAGTGGTGGAAGATAGGTACCCTAGTTCAGAAAGAACAGTACTTCTTTCTCCCCTCAATTGTTTCATTCACATCCTTTAGAAGATTAGGTGCTTTCCCACCTTTTATCGCATTGTGACTACACAATCTATTCATTTACATGTTAATTTCTGCCAGAAATACCACTCAGTCAAAAGAAACACTGCTTTAGATGGTGTAATTACACATTCATTGTGGTTCAAAGCCCTTTCAAGAGGAAACATGGAGTGCTAGCCTTTGTCATCAAATAGGGGATGACACAGAGTTGTTTGGTCCACTGTAGATGAACCATGTTGTTGCCCCCTGCGCTGTTGAAGGGTAATATGCTCATTTTGAGGAGTAAGAAAGAGAAGGTTTCCTTTTCTCCCTACAACAGGATGTCTTGGTTCTTACAGTTGCACCCACAGCGTTTATCTTCAGCAAATTCACAATGTTGGGATTTCTGTATCAGTTATGGTGTTCAGACTTTACCACAAGCATGTTCATTGCTTATGGACCCTCATAATTGGTCTTCAGTGTTTGTAAATCTAGGCTCTTAAACTTTACTCTTCATTTTAGGTAATTCTGGGTTCTGTTTTCTGTCAGACAATCTTTTTCAGAACACAAATAATGTAACCAGAAATGTGCAAACAACCCTAATACTCTAAAACAAAGAATTTGAATCTTGTCTTTTAGAGACGAGAATGGTCCCTCATACGCTCTGCACTTTTGTTCACTATCTTATCAACAGCTTTAGAGTCTTTGGATATCTTGTGGTACAACATGGGACTCCCACTATTAAGCTAAAACAGTTTCACATAATCTTTCCCTAGGACAGGGGTGATCATCTCATATGTTACAACAGGAGAAATAAATGTCTAGGTCCTAAAGCAAACCAATATTGAATTAACTGTTCCTCTATAACTCTTTGGACAAGAAAATTCACAAATTTAAAACAGCAACATTTTCTAGCACTAATACTACAAAACATTTATTTGCTATCATCTGAAGAATACTATTTCAACCACAGAGGCCCCTGGCTTTTGTCCATTGGTTGGGTGTAAGTATGTGCATCTGACTCTTTCAGCTGCTTTTTGGGCCTCTTGGAGGGCAGCCATGATAGACTACTGCCTGTCAGCAGATCATAACATCAGTAATAGTGTCAGGCCTTGGAGCATCCCCTTGAGCTAGATCCAATTTGGCCTTTCACTGGACATCCTTTCCCTCAGGCTCTCCTCCATTTCTGTCCCTGCAGTTGTTTTAGATTGGAACAACTCTGGGTCAGAAAATAATAATAATAATAATAATAATAATAATAATAATAATAATAAACAAAAACATATAAACTAATGCTGAAATAAAATTTTCTACTGGGTTTCAGACCACCCCCCCCCCCAAAAAAAGAAAGAAAAGAAGAATACTATTATATAGAGACTCTGAAGCAAACTCCTTTAAAAGAATTCAAAGGTTACATGAAATTTGTCTTACATATAAACCTATAAAATTAAATCTATAGTATTTAGTCAAATGATTAACACCAATCCCCTACAGTGTTATTCCGACTGCATTAACTGAAGTGGGTAGACCCAGCAATGCCAGTGGTACTATTCCTTGGCTGGCATTGGAGACTATAAACTGGACAAAATAGCATTCATTTTCTGTTATTTGCATCCTGAATGTGGGTATGATGCGATTTTATGCCATTGACTCCTAGTGCAATGTTGAACTATGAGATAGAATAAAACCATTGTCCCATAGGTTACTCTTATCACAGCGTTTGCTATAGCATCATGAAAGGTAACTAAGATACCTTATCTGGAGAGGTTCAAATTATTTATGTAGTTATTTCTATATGCATTGGACCCAGCAAAATATGGAAAGCTATAATTATCAGAGGAAACCTTAATTATCTATTTTTAGAAGAATGTTAATTGAAAAGTATTCTGAATTTTGAATGTTTTATTAATCATTTTATTTGTTTATATTTCAAATGACATCCTCCTTCCCTGTTTCCCCTCCACAACCCCAGACCCATCTCCCCTCCCCTTTGCCTCTATGAAGATGCTCCTCTACCCACTCACCCATTCCTGCCTCACCACTCTAGCATCCCCCTTCACTGGGGCATTAAGCTTTCACAGGACCAAGTGCCTCCCTTCCCATTGATAAGGCCATCCTATGCTACATATTCAGCTGGAGCCATGAGTCCCTCCATGTATACTCTTTGGTTGGTGGTTTAGTCTCTGGGAGCTCTGGGTGGTTACCAAACCCTGGCACTATTGCTGATGCCAAGAAACATTTGCTGACAGGAGCATGGTATGGCTATCTGAGAGGTTCTGCCAGCATCTGAATAATACAGATGCGGATGCTTACAGACAAACATCAGACTGAGCCTGGGGACTTCAGTGAACTTTGAATGAGTACTTTTGCACGCTACTAATTTGCCTCTCAATGGGTGAAAGGGGGAAAAAAACTATGGCAAACAGAAAAGGAAAAAAAAATCTATGGCAACACCAAAAAAAGAAGTGAGAAAGCTCCAATTGGGGAAAATTGTTAGGGAAAATAAAGAAGTAATCTATCAACAAACAAGCTGCACAATGAACGGGACTCATAAAGCATACATCCCTTCCCATAGGAACTCTTTACAAGGAATATATTTTGTGTCATCAAAAGGAAATAAATATTAATGTCAAGAAGAAATTATTTAGGATGCATTAGGGTGCGTCAAATCTCCCCACACAAGAACAAGAGCACTTTGTAAAATGTTCTAAAGCCATGTGCATTAGGACTGAGTTGTTATTTTTGTCCTTACAGTATTTTAATACTTATGAAATCTGAAAGGCATGGAGCATCAACTACCTAGGATGGCAGACACTTCACAGAAACTTTCCAGACTTCTGTTTCCTTGTGAAACTGAATGAAAGTATTTAGTTGAAAACAGTTAACAAGAGCCTTAACTGTCCAATATAATCCAAAACTCCTCTAAAATAACACAATGCCATACAGTTCAAAGATATTGGCACTACGTACTGCCCACTGTGTGATATCACGAAAATGGTCTACTACATTAAACACACATGTCAGGAAGGAATTTTAGTGAATTCAGCCCCACCAGTGCTTTGAAGAAAATCCACAATGGTACAGGTAAAAAAAAATGCAGATTGTACTGGGCAAGAAAACAAATTTGAACAGATGCTGTATAAATATCAAGCTCTGAGAGGAGAAAACAGAGGGAACCTGTGAAAGAAACAAAGCTGTATAGTACGAAGCTAAAAAAATCAGTTAAAGAAAGAGAGTACTTAAAGAGAAACAACTGGACATACAATATAGTTAAGGCACACAAGGTTCCACATTGTTTTTCTCAGAGATATCGATACATATATTGGTAATGCTTTAATTCAAGAATCACTGCTATGCAGGTTGGCTGGGGCTCATTCCCACTTTGTCAATACGTGCATCTGTCATCCACTCTGCTATTTGCTGCACTTCTCACTTTGATTTCACATGTTGGGAAGGTATAAAATATTTCTGGTGTTTGTATATATCTTGAGAATTGTGTGTTATGCTAAATAGATATATGGTAGGTATATGTAAAGATATATGAATAGACAGATAGTAGATGGAAAGGTAGATAGATAGATGATAGATAGATAATAGATAGATGATAGATAGATAGATAGATAGATAGATGATACATAGATAAAATGAAATTTCACTACATTTTCAGACTTACCAAAAAAGGTACGTTGAGATTCTGAACAATTTACATCATCATAATTCTGAAGTTTTCTTAAATTTTAGCAGTGTGAAGTGTTATATTAATACTAAGAAACCAGGCTAAGAAGTTAAATCTGATTTTGTCTTATTTTTTGTGCTCCACACTCAATAACTTCTACAAAAATAGGGGTATTGCCACCCTTTTTTGGTTAATTTACATTTTCTAATTTACCCTAAATCTTTCCCCCAGCAATTTAATATAAATCATGATCTGTCATAGTTGGCAGCAGTGGTTTTTTTTTTTGGGGGGGGTTGTTTTTTTTGTTGTTGTTGTTTTTTGTTTTTTGTTTTTTTTGAGACAGGTTTTCTCTGTATAGCCCTGGCTGTCCTGGAACTCACTCTGTAGATCAGGCTGGCCTTGAACTCAGAAATCTGCCTGCCTCTGCCTCCCAAATGCTGGAATTAAACGCATGTACCACTACTGCCCAGATAGCAGTGGTATTTTAATTAGCAATAATCTTTAACTTCTTAGATATAAAACAAATATTCAGAGATATGCTTTTGATTGTTTAAGTCTAGTGACCTTTCCATGGGGTTGAATGTAAATGAAAAAACATCATTAGTTGCTTAAACTTGTCAGGATATAAAAACTTAAGGCATTTGCTTATGAAGGCATAGAAAATAAAGAGTACAGAATATGTGCCTGCTATTCTTTGTTGCTTAATGTTTATCATCAATACTGTGATAAACTTAATAGATGGTCTATTTCAACTAAGAAAAAGAAGAGAGTCTTGGGTAAAATCTTCAAGTTTAAAATTCACATGAAGTAAGCTCTCTTAATAATGATATTTTTATTTTGGATAACGCAACAACATTAAGGGCCTTTTTGAGCCTTGCCAATGGTTTCCAGCTTCACTGTATTTGTTTTCAATGAACAAATGGTGAAGTTATAGATGTTAAACTACAACTTTCTTTAATAAAATTCATTTTTCTATAGTATCATCTTGTGAATTTACTGTATTATTGATTTGTGGTAAACCTTGTCCATACTAATGCCTACTACTGCATATCTTTGTTAACACTCACACAATTCACTGAATGAAACAAGTTTCTAACTCGGTTTTCCTCTAAACATGTAGGTCAATGGAAGACTGCTGTAGAACTGGCTTAATAACCATTATTTTGGTATTAGTTATCAAAGAAGAAAACTACAACCATTGTGTACTGGGAACTTTCTATGTACATAGCACTACATTAAGATATGACACCTCATCACTAAATCCTCTTCATAAACCTACCTATTTATTAAGTTCTCCGTTTAACAAAGGGAAAATGAAAGTGAGAAGCTGTAGAACTTGTAAGACTTCTGTAGCTCCCATCCACTTAGCAATGGCCAATGAAGTCTCTGAGGAGCCAGCATGGGATGAGCACTTTGTTTATTGTCAGTGTTGAAACAACAGGATATAATTCTTTGTCCCTTGGAAAATACATTGTCTTTGTGTCCTAAAGATAGGAATCTAGCCCAGATTGTTTCTCTCGGCATATCTTGCCAAGATTCTCCTAACTTATCTGGTAGGCATTGGTAGCATTTCCGGCACCCTCAAATTTGTTTTAATTGTATATAAAAGTGGATGTGATAGATTTCATGATTTGAATGTGAGATATGCTTCAAAGGTTTATGTTTGAACATGTAGTCTGTCCATCATTGGTAGTTCTAATTAGGAAAACTGTAGTATTTTAACAGATGAGGTCGGGATCATGGTGGTATTCACTAGGGACAGACCTTTCTGGGTTATATCTTCTGGTTGTGAGTCATGTTGTGCTTCTTGTGCTCTGATCAAGATGTGAAATAGCCACTAGTACACTCCAGAAGCCACAGGTAAGCCTCTCCTGCTCCGAATTCCCTGCCAGGACAAACCAAAGCCTTCTGAAACCAGGAGTCACAATGAATCTTTCCACTTTTTAGTTGCTCTTCTCAAGTGAAATTTTACAGATGTGAGAAAAGTAAATAACAAGCAAGATCCTGAGCAAACCCTAATATCACTGTTTCTGATGTATCTTTATCAACATATGAAGAGGTACTCGGGTAGGTAAGGTGAATAAACCCTCATTCTATTGCAATTACTGTAGTAAAGGTTTATTTTGCAGCAATCTTGTGGATAGAACCGAAGCTTCATCCCTTGCCATCACTGAGTATAAACCTAACCACCCTAGCACATAGACTGATCTTATTTTCCATTAATTCCATTTGGCTCATAGGCTATCTCAGGGTTTATATTCCTTTAAAAGGATCTATTGCACAACAAAAAAAAATCACTATTCCTATATTTACACTCAATTTCTTATACTATCAACTATTTCTCTGAAGCCACCTAGACATATGAAATGGAGAGTCATTGACTGTGACTCTGCAGGGTGTTAGTGGACATGCTGCTCTTGATTGAATCATGCTGTCCTTACAGACTCCCCCCCCCCCCCCCCCACATACACACAAAGAAAAAACATAGAGCAGCCAGAAATTAAGCATTGTATTTTACTCTTGTTCTGCAGGTAGGAACACAGTGACAGAAATATCTAGATCTATTAGTGTCTATGAATAGAATGAGGATATGGCTATTTCTCACAGGACTAAGCCCTGAGGTAATGGGACAGCATGATTATATCATCCTCAAGTGACCAGAGAGTAGGGTATAAAAGAAGAGAGCCATGAAGAACTATTAATGTTGTCCCCCCCCCCCAATTTAACCATTGATGACTTTTTAGTAATATCTTGCTGATATTTTCTACAAGCCAATAACATGTATCAATTCAATTTCCTCCAAACTCATACAATTTGCTAAGCTAAGAAATCAGCCATTATGTTTAATTTTCCATGAGATTTTTTTCTTGTGTCTTTAATGTGTATTGTGCCCTAATAATGGAACCAATTTAGCCAAATCCACAAATTATCAGATTTAAAAATAAGTTCCATAGAACACATTAAAGGTCAGCTGCGCTAATCTATTTTTATGCTTTGTGTCCCCACAGGTATGCTATTGTATAAAAGTTCTTTTCTCTTCATAGTTCTCAAGGAGAATGTAAATTTGCAGCATTTGCCCATGACAAGTTTGTGGAAGGTAAGATGGCCCTGGATTTTTATAGAGGTGAGAAAGCTGAAGTATTTTGTTTCCCATGAAGTTTGACCAATGAAATGTACATTCTGATGAAAGAAAAGTAAAAGTGATACCAAACCCAGACACTGTTGCTGATGCCACGAAGTGCTTGCTGACACAGGCCTCATATAGCAGTATCCTGAGAGACTCGGTCAGAGCCTGGCCAGTACAGATGTGGATGCTCTCAGCTAACCATTGGACTGAGCACTGTGACCCCAATGGAGGAGTTAGCGAAAGATGTGAAGGAGCTGAAGGGGTTTGCAAGCCCATAGGATGAACAAAGTCAACCATCCAGATCCCCCAGAGCTCCCAGGGACTAAACCACCAACTAAAGAATACACATAGAGGGATCCATGTTTACAGCTGCATATGTAGCAGAAGATGGCCTTGTCAGGCATTAATGGGAGAAGAGGCCCTTTGTCCTGTGAAGGCTAGATGTCCCATTGTAGGGGAATGTTAAGACAGTGAGTCAGAAGAGGGTAGGTGGGTGGGGAAGCACCCTCATAGATGCAGGGAGATGGTGGATGAGATAGGGGGTGTACAGAGGGGAAACCAGGAAAGAGGATAACATTTGAAATGTAAATAAATAAAATAACCAATAAGAAATGTTATCTCTGGAGGCCTCTTTATCATAAGCTGATGGACCAAGGGTGTTAGTAAGTCATGAGAATCACAAGCTATAAATAACCAGGACATTTATGGCTTTAGTAGCATTGGAAGGTCATCTGATCATTACCCATGAAGAATTTATTTCAGGGATGGAGAGATTCCTTACTGATTAGATCATGTACTGCTTTCCGGAGTTCCTGCCTTTGATCCCCAGTGACCACATCAGATGGTCCACAATTCTTTTAACTCCAGCTCCAGCATGACCAGATCCCTCTGGTCTTCACAGGTACTAGCACTCTTGAGCATGCACAAGCATACAATCCTATTCTCATACACAAAATTAAAATAAGATAAATGTTTTAAAAAAATTTTCCTTTCACATGGCACTTGCTATGCCTTCAGTAACTCAAGACAGGGAAGTTATTCCTTGTGGCTACACGGAATCCAATTCCTTCAGGTGCTCCAACCTGAGGAATTTTCTTACTGAATCTTATCATTCTACATTAGCACTACCAACAACTTGAGATACCTAACACTTATACTTCATTACAATTCCCAATGACCTACATGATCTTTCAAAAATTAAAATTTTATGGGCATACTAAAGAAATTTAGAATAATAAGTAATTCACTAAAATTAAAATGAATACCATAGATGGTCAGTTTTAAATACCTTTGTCCTTTTAGGGTTGGCTTTGGAAAATGTAAAATGTTTCTCTTGTTGTGATGAAATACCATGTTGAGGAGAAGATGGTTTATTCTATTTACACTTCCAGATCATAGTCCATTATTAGAGGAAGTTAGGACAATAACTGGAATAAGGCTGGGATCTGGAAGCAGAAGGTGACGCAGAGGCCATAAAGTGGTGCTGCTTACTGGCTTGCTTTACTTGTCTTGCTCTACCTACTTTCTTACAGAACCCAGGTCCACCAGCCCAGGGATGGTACCACCCATAATATGTTAGGCCCTCTCCAATCAATCACTGAGAAAATGCCTTACAGCTGGATCATATGGAGGCATTTCCTCAACTGAGGCTCCTTCCTTTCTGATGACTCTAGCATGTATCAAGGTGACGCACAAAATTAGTCAGTACATTTTGAGTTCTGTATTAGTTAGGATGCTATGGTGATATGTAAACCCTACTCTCATATTCCTATTTTCCCTTTCAGGCTTGAATTTAAAGTATTTAGTTGTTAATCTAAGATTTTCTGAAACTCATTCTCTACTCTCTGACATCAAGTACAGCTGTACCATTGTGTGGCTGTAATGGATTTAATGGACAGCTACTCATTACCAACTCTTGGTTGTCATATGAGAACAAAAACTTTCTCATTTTAAAACTATAATTTGACTTTTTATCTTTTACTAGTATATGATGTAAATAAATTAAAAGATTCAAACAGAAGTTTAGAGAATGCCAGCACAAGTACTATTTATTGATCAGACTACTGATTCTAAGGAGGATTTAAATGACCATGGCTAGTGATGTAGCTATCATTGTAGTGGTTTGAAAGAAAACTGGCCCCCAGAGGCTCATAGGGTGTGGTACTATTCAAAGGTGTGGCCATACTGGAGTGGGTGGGGCTTTGCAGAAAGTGTGTCACTAGTTGTGGGCTTTGACATTGCCATTCTCAGTGCCAATCTTGCTGCCTGACAATCCAGATAGAGCATTCTCAGCTACCTCTCCAGTGCCATGTCTGCCTGTGCACTACCATGCTCCCCACCATGACAATAATGAACTAAACCTCTGAAGGTTTAGTCCAGCCCCAATGATATGTTTCCCTTTAAAAGGGTTGCCTTGTCATGGCATCTCTTCACAGCAATAGAAACGCTGACTAAGACCCTGAGGAAGATAGGGAAGCAGGAACAAATGAAGTGTTATATTCATCCTATACTGGTCCACTCCTTATCACATCCTTTCATAGCTAACACTGTCTGTGTGTGGACATAAACTTAATACTAGTAGTGTCTGCATTCACAGCCCCGGGGAAAATGGCTGATAGTGTCTAACCTCCACGTATAAAAGCCCTAGAAAGTATGTATGATATATCCTGAGTGCTCTTTAAATAGCTATGTTTATGTGTGGGAACACAGAGGAGTGGATGAAATGGAGGAGGAAGCATTAGAAATGGGAGTGAGATGAATAAAGTCTTCATGTGAATATTTTTTCTTAAAATGTTTATTATTTAAATGCATTTTATACATCAAACATATTAATAATATTGAGAATTTTGAGAATCAATACATAAAAATTTGTTCAACTTTTATATTCATATCCCTTCATACCCTAAAAATATCATTAATGAACATTTAATATTATCCATATATCTAATGTTGAATGACCCTATATCTAATGTTGAATACTAAATTGTTTCAAGACATACAAAATATTCTTTGGAAATTAAGCATAGTAAAAGAGGATAGAATATTAAAAATAAATCAATAAGAAATATATTCAAAAGTCCTTATATGATACCACCTGACATAGTGAGAGAATATTTAAAATGCATAATATATCTGTGTACACTGTCTAACTATAAGTTTACTTTAAAAAGATTATCAGTGTTTCTAAGAGAGATATTATTTTATCACTAAATATATTTTAAAAATTTCAAAATAGCAAAGACATTTTGAAGTTACACATTAAGAAAATGGTAATTTCAAGCACAGTGAGAAAAATTATTAATAATATTTCCATGGTGTTTATAGAACATGATTTTAATATTTTCAACTGTTAATATTCAACAAATAGAATAATTGTTTTAAGATATATTTCATTGTTATGTCTCCCTTTTCATTTCTGATTTTATTAATTTGGATACTGTTTTTGTGCCCTCTGGCTAGTCTGGCTAAGGGTTTATCTATCTTGTTGATTTTCTCAAAGAACCAGCTCCTGTTTTGGTTGATTCTTCGTATATTTCTTTTTGTTTCTACTTGGTTGATTTCAGTCCTGAGTTTGAATATTTTCTGCCATCTACTCCTCTTGGGTGTATTTGCTTCTTTTTGTTCTAGAGATTTTGGGTGTGGTGTCAAGCTGCTAATGTAAGCTTTCTCTAGTTTCTTCTTGGAGGCACTTAGAGCTATGGGTTTTCCTCTTAGCACTGCTTTCATTGTGTCCCATAAGTTTTGGTATGATGTGTCTTCATTTTCATTAAATTCTAAAAAGCTTGTAATTTTTTTCTTTATTTCTTCCTTGACTAAGTTATCATTGAGTAGAGCGTTGTTTGTTTCCATGTGTATATGTGTTTTCCATTGTTTTTGTTAGTATTTAAGACTAGCCTTAGTGCATGGTGATCTGATAGGGTGCATGGGATTATTTCAGTCTTCTTGTATCTCTTGAGGCCTGTTTTGTGATCAATTATATGGTCAATTTTGGAGAAGGTACCGGGAGGTGCTGAGAAGAAGATATATTCTTTTGGCTTAGGGTCAAATGTTCTATAAATGTCTCTTAGATCTGTTTGGTTCATAACTTCTGTTAGTTTCACTGTGTCTCTGTTTAGTTTCTGTTTCCATGGTCTGTCCATTGCTGAGAGTGGGTGTTGAGGTCTCCAACTATCATTGCATGGGGTGCAATGTGTGCTGTGAGCTTTAGTAAAGTTTCTTTTATGAATGTGGATGCCCTTGCATTTGGAGCATTGATGTTCAGAATAGAGAGTTCATCTTAGTAGATTTTTCCTTCGACCAGTATGAAGCATCCTTCCTTGTCTTTTTTGATAACTGTTGGTTGTAAGCTGATTTAATTCAATATTGTTTTTCCTCTTTAAGGGCTTCTAGCTGTTTACCTGTGTTCTCCTGTATTTATTTAAGGGAGTTATTTATGTCCTTCTTAAAGTCCTCTATCATCATCCTGAGAAGTGATTTTAGATCCGAATCTTGCTTTTCCGGTGTGATGGAGTATCCAGAACTTGCTATGGTGGGAGAATTGGGTTCTGATGATGATGATGCCAAGTAACCTTGGTTTCTGTTGCTTATGTTCCTATGCTTGCTTCCCACCATCTGATTATCTCTAGTGCTACCTGCCCTTGCTATATCTGACTGTCCTTCCTGTGATCCTAGTTGTGTCAGAACTCCTCAAAGCTCAGCTGTCTCTGTGATCCTGTGTTTCAGGGATCCTGTGATTCTGAGATCCTGGTTGTGTCAGAGCTCCTGGGAGTCAAGATGCCTCTGGGATCCTGAAATCCTGGTGTGACCAAGCTACTGGGATCCTGGGATCCTGGGTGTGTTAAAATGACTGAGAGTGGAGCATCATTTGGGTGTTTTGGGACTGACTGTGGAGTTAGTGCCCAGCCTCTGCTCAGGGCACAGGCCCAGACCAAAAGGAACTCCTGTCACTGGTTGGACAGAGTTCTTGTGTGCCCGAGTCCCGCTGGTCCCTGTTATTCCCTGGTGTTGGGGGAGATGTTATGTCCTCCTCACCTCTGATCCTATGATCTTGGGCGTGTTAGAGCACCTGGGAGTGTAGCTTCCTCTGGTTGTTGTGGGACTGGCTGTGAATTTTGTGACCAAGGTCTCCTGTGTAGAATTAGTGTCTTCCACAACTATTGTAATTATATATGTATTTTTTATGTAAATTTATCTAATTGTAATAGACGTGTTGGCTAACAAAATGTTGCAGATTATAAGTTCATAAAACCACTCACACGTAGACTATCCTGGAAAGCACATAAAGTTAGATGAGAGAAGAGTTCACAAAATTGTCCCTAGATCTCTGTATACATGTTGAAGATATGGGGATGCCCAAAACACTTATCGTAAACATATATAATACATTAATGATAGTAATATATAAAATTAAAATAATTATAAAAATCACTATAAATATATTTGTTTTATGTTTATTAAACATTATATCAAAGAAGTGTGATTTTCAAATATTTATATTATGCATCCATTACTGTAATTGTAATTACTAGAATTCTTAAAGTATACTATGATATATTGAATACTGGATAAGCAACACAAATTCAAAATTAATTGTTAGTACTAGAATTAGAAAAGACTCAAACTTCATGAAATTCAAAAATGCAGGAGAAATATTAGCTACATATTTTTACTAATATGTTTATTAGTTTATATGGATAGAAGTTTTCAAAAGATAAAATTCAAGAAGCCAGTAAACCTTAAAGTAGTATTAAACAACTATGCTCACTGTTTTTGGCTCATTTATTGATCAGATTTGATTTTTTTGTGGTATTTAACTCTCATAGTTCTTTGTATATTCTAGGTATTAATTCCTAACATGATACAGAATGGACAAAGTTTTTTTCCCATTCCTTAGGCTGTCTTTCTACTCTGGCAATCATTTCTTCTGATATTTGAGAACACTAAATGCCTGCAAATCCATTTGTCAATTCTCGGGATAATTTTCTGTGATATTGGGATTCTGTCTCAAAAGTTCTTGCCTCTGCCTGCATCTTGAGGGTTTTTTTTTTCTGTTTTTCTCTTGCAGTTTCAAAGATTGGCATCTCATAAAGATTCTGACTCATTTTTGATCGATTTTTGTTTAGGATGAGAAACAATGAGTCTAATTTCATTCCTGTGTAGTTAGTAGGTATAGAATTCATATCCTGTAGGAGAGGTGAAGACAACCTCTTATCTCAAGTGTTCCAACCAAGCTGATTGTCAAATGAAGTTTGGGAACTCCCATTCATGTAGAACTAAGAATTATATGAAAAACACTCGTAGAGCTTTTCAAACTGCACATATACTGGGATCTCCTCCAACCTCCACCACATGTAACCAAGTCGGAGGATGAGAGATAACCACTGTTTGGGTATTTCTTATAGTAACTCTCAATTACTAATAACTCTCCACTATTTTAGGCTCACCTTTGATCGTCTTCACATACTGTGTTTGTACACTAAGATATTCCCACATACAAGTCTTTCTCCAACCCAGACCTGACCATAGAAGGTCTCTGTGCTACAGAGAACACAGATTACCACAGGTTCTTTTTGGCACTAATTTTTTTATTCAGAACAAGCAGAACAGGGACTCCTAGCAATGATTTACCTCAGGGAAGAGCTAACAGTACAAAGAAATATGAAAGGATTTGGTTATGAAGTGTAGTCCAGCTAGTAGTAGATAAAGTATCTGAAAACAATTGAGAGCTGATTCTTAAAGCCCCAGACATTTTTACAACTCACATGCTTTTAAATGCATACAGTTGGCATTAGCAGGGTGGCCCATTTTTAAAAAGAACAGCTGAATTAAGTAAAATCTCCTGTGCAAAAATCCTGTCTGCTTGATCTGTTTTCCAGATGTTTCCATAGCAAATGTTTTCTTAATGTGAATCCCAGTCATAAAAATTCAAACAACAACAACATTAACAACAGAATCAACACCTGCGTAGCACACAGCATTTCCCAGACACAAATCATCATTTTCTTCTTAAAAACAGATGCGGATTTATTTTAAATATTAGAAGAAATGATCCTACCTCTCCTGGAAATACAAAGTGACAAAGATGTTTATTTAAGCATCAATTTTTATTAACATAAAGAGCTTGTGTCTCTAAGTAACAAAATAATGGATGTTTTCTCTAGGTGTTGGCAGCTCTATCTGAAGACTTTACTATCAATTTCAAGTTTTCTGTATGGTTACCAATTAGAATGTGAAAGTAAGAGACAAGACCCTGAGATATTAAGAGCTCAGACATGTGCATCAGATACCCTTCACCGTTTAAAAGCTATGTAAAGCTTGGCACTTTATTTGAATTTCTGATATATATTATCCTAGCCTTCAGGATAGGGATGATAAAAGTACTAACCCAGAAGTTTATTACAAAGATTATACTTAAAATACACACTTCCTGGCCCCATAGAAATTGCCCAGTAAAGATTAAAGTCAGTAACATCACTGACTTAATTGGCCATTTTCTTCTAGATAAAGTGTTAAAGTATTTCACACCATTTAGAAAATGAGAGCTCATAAGAAAATTAAAAGATTCACTCACAACAGCTTCTTTAAGCAAAAACATAATCTAAGAAATGGAGGGGTAAGTTATAGCTACCCACCCTCCTTAGTGCATTTGATTAGTTTATATACGTCACTCTCTTTATTATTTTTTTGCAGATTTATTTTAATAGATTACAGAGCAAATTGCTTGAAATGATCATATCGTTTATTTATGAAAGTCACTAGTAAGAGTGGGGTTTATACATATTGTCCCAAGAAAAAGACAAAATACTAGTAATATACTTAGTGGAAGGAAGAGGATAGAATAATATAAATAAACAAGGATAAGGAAGAGAAGCAAGAGAAAATTTGTAGCAATATTGATATAGAAAGTGTACCAAATTGCTATACTTCTGGTGTACATTACAATATGCCTCCAGTGTTATTTCACAAAATGTAATTGGGGCTATAGTCAATCATTTAACAGAATATATGATTCTTTTTAAAGCTAACCCTTTCAAATGCTTCACTCATTTGTAACTGAGGTAGGCAAGACATTGTGAAAAGTTTTTATGTAAACATGAAAAACATGGTAAGAATTCTGTGGAAATCTCAAAAATTCAGATTAAAAATTATCTGCTTGAAACCTGGTCTTTCTGTTGTCTTTCTCTTACTTTGAAAGAATGTGGTCAGAGGGGCTGATGAGATAGTTCTGAGGTAAAGTCACTGGCCACAGCTTAAGGACCCGAGCTTGATCCCCAGGATCCACATGGTAGAAGAGAGGAACAACTCTCACAAGTTGTGCCTGAGGTCCACAAGAGTGCAGAGGCACCTCTACCATCTCATTGCAATATAAATAAACCTAAAATGTATTTTTAAAGTAATTGGTCAGAAGCAAATATGGCTACATATTGAATTGTTCACACACACCTCTTTTCCTTCAACGTTTATTTCACAGTGGCACTGGAGTTGTTGTTAGTTTTATTTTTAACATGAAATAGACATTCATACTTTTGATTTAAGCATTTTATTCAAGAGTAAAAAATTCTTCTGTAGAAAGCTTTAAAGGAAAAGTGTCATAGGAAGACTTTTACAAGTGATCATTAATGCTTTTAACTTAAAAATAGTCACATCAAACCTTGATGAAGTTTAAATTGCAGGCAGCTTCCAGTAATACTGTGAAATCGAGAAAGCTAATTTATATTTAATTGCTATCAAAATCAATGCCCCTATAAAGTAGCATCTCAGCTTATTCTAAATTTAATTCAAGAAATATTTAAAAATAGTTGATCTCAGGATAGTATTTTGAAGATAACAGGATCATGACAATGTCACTGATGCATTTACCTTCATATGCCACGATTTCGGACAAAATTATCATGTCTGGACCTTGCAAGTATAGACTTCTCCCAAGGTTTCAATGTTCACAATGTAACATACAGCTCTGGGGCTGGAGAGATCACTCTGCTGTTAAGAGCATTGGCTGTTCTTCCAAGGGACCTGAGTCATTTACATGAAGCATTTCATTTAGGTTGTCAGATTATGAGTTAACTTGGGGAGTTGGATATCTCCAAATTCTACATAATCCCCAACTTACCTAAATCTCCATTCTTGAGTCTTTTAGGCTTTGAGAAGAACACAGGTGATTGCCTCAGGAAACCAGAAACCACTCTGATCTGGTCCTCTCAATAGACATCAGCCGTGAACACTTTAAGTCATCACCTCTGGGCTCAGTGACGCTTCACATGACAGTTACTGCTATAACTTCTACAAAAGTAAATATTTCCTTGAGAAACTTTACTATATGTGTGGCTCACTCCATCTTGCTTCAAGGATTCTTCATCCAATTAATGCTTCTCTAGTAAGAGTTATTTTAACCACACCCTTATTAAATGTTTTCTGAGACATTCCATCTTTATATATAGCACAGGACCCAGTGAGCTTCTGAAGTTGGTGCATCAACATCTTCTTGGCTCCAACTTTAAGAGTGGATTTACCAACTTAACTCTCCGTTGAATGTACCACACCTTTGCTAGGACTGAGAGTATGTTTGTTTGTTTGCTTGGTTGCTTATTTGTTTCTAAGCACACATATAATATTCCAAATAATTCTAAGGGAAACTCGATTCTTTCCTGAAGTCTCTTGGTACTGCTCTTAGCATTATAGCAGATAAGGATACGAAGGAATTTTGAAACAGCAAACTCCTTAATCCCATCATCCTCTGTGCTCCTATATAGTGTTTACCTGTTTCTCTGCATGCTCTCTGCTTATCTCTCTTTTGTACACACTACTTTCATTGGATTGTTTTATCTTCATTCAATCTTGGGTAACAGGCTTCAGTTCAATGTGTCATGTGGTTTTGGACTTCATTCATAGCCTTAAATGGGCTGTGTAATGCAATCCAGATGTGTAGATAAGTGGTAAGAAGGAACTGTGGCAAGCACTTTCTCAATATGTTTGGTACAATAGTCTGAACTGAATATCAGTTCTTTTTTGTTTTGTTTTGTTTTGTTTTGTTTTTTGTTGTTGTTTTGGTTTTTTTTGTTTTTTGTTTTTTTATTTTTGTTTTTGTTTTTGTTTTTTTTTTTTTTTTGAGACAGCATTTCTCTCTGTAGCCCTGGCTGTCCAGGAACTCATTCTGTAGACCAGGCTGGCCTCAAACCCAGAAATCCACCTGCCTCTGCCTCCCAAGTGCTGGGATAAAAGATGTGTGGCTGTGTGGCTCCACTTCCCTGCCTTAGCAAGCCTTTTAGGAAGACTCAGAAGCTGACATAGAACCTGTGAGAGGTCTTTCCCACTTTTTCCTAGGTTTCCCCAAATCTCGATAAACAGAGATAGCATCTTGAATTGCTTTATATATTCACCCATTTCACTTTAAGTTATCTTTCTCTTTCTCTTCCTTGGATCTTATCAACTAAGTACATTATTATGGACTTCATCTTTTTCTCTGCTTCTTAAAGGAACCATCAGAGGCATCCTTGATAGCGACTGAAAGTACATTTTAATTTTACTGCATATAAGTGTGTCACTGGGGCCTGTCACGAGATATGAAGTCTGCTGGAGGGCTCAGAAGAGAGTCTTCCTGTGTAAAAGGACAAGTTGCCTTGTCTTATAATATATATATTTACTGTGCTTGAAGTACATAAGCAAATCACAACAATAACAACAAAGACAAATGACCTCCATGTGGAGATCTGTTTTAGTAGAGAGAGACTTATTTCCAAATTATACACACATGCTGTTATACTAAGTTACTTACATTTTATGTTAAAAAGAAAAGTATAAAAATAAAAATCAGTTGAAAATTGAATGTTCTTCCTATGGTGTATTTTTAAAATTTTTTCTAATTTTCAATATCTTATCAACTAATGTTTTACTAAGTATACTTTTCAAAATATAAGTTTTTAGTACAAACGAAAGCTGTTTAACAAATAATATAAAAAATAAACCTATAAGAAATTAATAAACTCCTAGACAAATATGTCCTATCAATATTTAATCAAAAGATACTTACAATGTATGCAAAGTACCCACAGTACTTAATGAAATTGAAGCAGTTCTCATAATTTTTTTGAACAAAAGCAAGTACAAGATCAGATGTAAAACTCTATCAAATATTTAAAGAAGACAGGTACCACTTATCCTAAAACTTATCCATAAACTAGAATGGGAAGGAATACTTCCAAAGCTATGTATCAGAATTACCCTGACAGTAAACTAAGAAGACAGCAAAGAAAACTGTAAATGAATTTTCCCGATAAATAGAAATAAAATGTTTTCAAAAATTCTTATAAATTGAATCAAAATCATAAACTATGACAAAGTGCTTTTCATTTCATGGACATAAACTTGCTTCTATATAAAAGTACATTAGGCTGATCTCAGACACAAATAGACTTAAGGTCAGAAGCTACATGATCATTTCAATCAATACAGAAGAGCACTTTGGAAAAAATTCAATATTCATTATAAAACACCCCAAGAAAGCATAAATGAAAAGAACATGATTAAAGGTGAAATACAAGCCTATGTTCCATGCAATTCTGAATATAGAAGAGGTGAGAATATTGCCTCTTATCTCTTGAATGAGATAAAGGGGCCACTCTCTTTAACTCAATGTGAAGTTGGAAGTCTCAGAGTAATAAAACAAAATAAGCCAAAGATATGCAAACAAAACAGCAACCAGATATAATTTACGTAGTTGCGAAGTAGATCTTAAAAGACCCTGAGGAGTTTACAATACACTCTTAGACCTGGGAAATACTCTCAGCACACTGCAGGACAAAATACCAACAATCATAAATCACTGTCTTTTGTATATACCCACAATGCACACATTGAGAAAGAAATCAGGAAACCTATCCTATTCATAATAGCTTAAAAACAAAATTTAAAAAATACAAATGAGTCTAACGAAAAGGTGAAAGAACTTTAGAATAAAGAATTTAATGCACTGAATACAGAAACTGAAGGAGATAATAAGTGAAAAGACCATGATTAAGGTAAAGTTGCTGAATTATCCAGAAAAAGATCTTTACAGAAATAGAAAAATAAAACTAAATTCATATAGAAGCACAAAGGCTCTGAATAGCTAAAATAATCCTTAACTGGATGAGCAATGCTGGTGATATTGTAATAACCAATTTTAAATAGTATTACAGAAATGGTCTAAAAGCAGGAAACTATTGGTAAAAACAACCAACCAACCAAATAGTAGACAACAAAACGAATGTGTTAGATGGTGTATAAGTAAACTTATACACTTATTGTCATCTATGTGCAACAAAGTTCTTGAAAATGCACACTGGAAAAAAACAGGTAATTTGAAAATAGGTGCTGGAGAAAAAAATATTTCTAAAGGTATAAATTTAAAGTTTATTAATATCAGACAAAGTATAAAATTCAAAATGGATCAAGGATCAAATAATGACTAGAAATGTTGAAAATGTTGTATGAAAATATAAGAAAAATACTTCTGGACAGATGCATTACTTCAGACTAAAATAGCTTTTACCTAGCACAGGAAATGATCCCCAATGTGGAGAGTTTGACTATCATGTGAGGAAAAGTCATTTCCAACTGTACATCAGTGGTAAGGATTTATATCCAAGTTATCTAAAGGAACTTCAAGAATTTAAATATCCAAGTACCAAACCAACCTACCAACAAATGAGAAGTACACTTTTCCAATAGTAAACTGAAAAACTATTCAATGTCTTTAGCTCTGAGGGAAATTCAAATTCAAATTTGTTTGAAATTGCATCTCACCCCAGTCAAATGGCAATCAAGAAGATAAATGACAAAAGATGTTGACAGATACACAGGAAAATAGGTTACCTTTCTCACTGCTGGGGGAAGTGTAGAAATGGACAACCATGATCGATACCATATTAACTAGAAAATTATGAAAGAACTATCTTATGCCTCGGCTTTACTTGAAGGACTGCAACTCAACTAGAGGAATAAAAAGATTCTGAGGAAGTAATTCTCACCAGCCTATGGGCTGGATAACAGTCTAAGAAAACAGAGAAACTGTGCTAACAGCTATGTGTTACATGACGAAACATTTCCTGGGGAGATACAATGTACATATTTACTCACCCCAGTTGAGGAACCCACAACAAACCAAGGCAGAGATATAACCAAAGTCAAACTTCATGAACCAACAAGTTTTATTGAGTAACTTAGAGGAATATGGGCAAGGGATTGCTTACAGAAGCAAAAATGATTCAGCACTGGAAGGGGTTTCCACGTGACAATTATTACAGTGAAGCTTTACTCATAGCTACAGGGAAACTCCCCCACAAGTTAGCAAAGCCCCTGTGACCTTTATAATCAGAATGTAAGTTCCATTGTTTGATAACTACAACTCAAAGCTTGGGCCCAGAGGAAGGACCTATGATAAACATAAGAACCATTTCTGTTGGTAGAAGATGCAAAGAACATAGGGCTAATTTCATTGGGAGGAGTTCTGTTCACTGAGAGACAAAGCCCAGGAATTGGGGGCCTAAACAATTTTCAGGATATTGGGGATGTTCAGGTGGAGGCTGGCTCCTAATAGATTAGTGAAATAGTTTGGAAGAGATGTTACATAAATAAAGCCCACCACAGCATCTGTAACAGTTCTAAAAAGCTGGAATGTGGAACACACTTCACTGCCTGTATACATCTGAGTGTCCTTTCTCAGTTAGGCTAAACTTCTTCCAGACAGCCGTTATGGTCTCAAAGTCTTCTTTGTAGCTTGGTTTCTTTGAATATGTCTCTCAGGAACCTTTATTGTTTATGCTTGGGAGGGAGGGGCCTACTGAAACTCATCTTATTTAGGGACTTCCTGAAGCTAGTTTTTTGCTTTATATCTTCTGGTTTAATATGCTTCTCTGTAGGGTGGTATTTTGATCTTAGAGGAAACTGATATACAACATCATGTAAACGTGCTGTATTCTAATCTCCTAATCCCTGTTTTAATTTGTGAAGTAGATAGATCCATGAAGCAGATCAATCATTTTTAGCCAATGTATTTTCTTCTTTTACCCACCTTCCCCAACTCCCCAACCACCCTAGAATATATAACTCTGGAGGGACAAAGGGACACTTTCTTGACAGCATGATAAATGAAGCTTAGAGCTTAGGGGGACATGGAAAGCAGACAGGCAGAGACTGACTGAAGAGCAGGCTGATGATGAGCCTATACAATCGTTGGAAGGGCAAAGTTTGCTCTCAAACAGGTATATTTTGAGGAAGACCACAATATTTTAAAGATGGGATAGATTTTACACAAATTTTCCATAGTGGAGAAGAATCTGGTAAAAGTAAAAGTAAGCAACTGAAGATAGAGGAATAACAATTAGTTAACGGATCTTGGCCATGGAAAGTTAAAGCCATCAAGAGCACAGATGGAATGTGGACTCTAAATGACACAGGTCTTTTTCCAAGAAGCAAAGAAAAAAAAAGTTGGGAATAGTGATTCTGATTTAGAGAAGAGAAAAAAATTCTGAGTCAAATGCTTTCTATTTTCCCTGAAATGTGGGAGGTGATGTAATTTACCAACGGCAATGTGGTAAGAATTGGATTTGATGGTGTAGGAGGCTTTTGAAGGATAAATTGGAGAAGGAGATGTTGAGTACCTCTACAACGGAGAAAGGAATAGGCTTGACATTATGGATAAAACACTTGTATGTGAAGTTCGGCCCCCACTCATCTTGAAGGTTATATTATTATAAGAGATGTTTTTCTACTTTTGTCATGACTCATGCATTAATACTAAACTATCGGAGTATCCACAGAGACACATGGACAGTACAGAATTAAGGGATACTTAAGAGTTGTGCCTTGTAATTGGCTATGAATAATATGTAGCATTGAAATGGGATATTTAGAAATCACAAATCACATACTAAAACAGATGAGGAAACTGAACATGAAGAGAAGGGATGGAAGTATCTACTTGTTTGCTAGAGAAGATAAACATCAGTTGTGTGTGTGTGTGTGTGTGTGTGTGTGTGTGTGTGTGAGAGAGAGAGAGAGAGAGAGAGAGAGTGTTTATCACAGCTTAATCTCCAATTTGCAAATGGCAAAATATTTAAATATGACATCTGCCAATAACAAAGGAATTCTGCTCACAATATAAAATACAAACTGTCTCATTTTTTAACACTGCTAAAGAAACTATGATTTACAATGTTTGAGAAAAACAGAAGAGTTATACAAACCTAACAAGAAGAATTAAGTATTAAAGCATGTTGGAGCACATAGATTACAATATTTTAGCATATATTAAAGTCATCTCCTTGGGAAATCAGAACAATTTTATTTAAGACACAAATATACTTCTAGACAATAAAGCAATATTCTGACATGTAAGACAATTCTACTTTATTTCCCAGGGATGAAGAGGTGCAGTGAGTTGGTAGAGCTGCTCCACCAAATGTCAGTGTAGAGGAAAAGACATCCTGACAATCTCTGATGGTTGTGCATAGTTCATTTCTCATTTGTTTCAATGAGAGTGGCTCCAACACTGCAATGCCCATTGCATTTGCTAGAGGGTAAAAGATGACAGCCATTCTTAGGCACTTTTGATGAGGTCCTTGAGAAATTTCCCAAGATGAGACCTATGTATTTAAACTACAAATAATCTGATAACTGTTTTGTCAAATGTGAATTTCTAATTCCCCTTTTCATTCATAGCCTATTATATAAAAGGAAAGTAGAATAAATAACCATTGTTATTTAATTACTTTCTTACTGAACCTCTTTTTCTGAATGTGGATAAGAGGCTAAGAGGGAAGGT
The DNA here is from genome assembly GCA_019843815.1 of Montemys delectorum. Classification (NCBI taxonomy): domain Eukaryota; kingdom Metazoa; phylum Chordata; class Mammalia; order Rodentia; family Muridae; genus Montemys; species Montemys delectorum. The sequence goes on from JADRCD010226041.1 coordinate 29,966, forward strand.
AGAGACCTTCTTGATAATTTGGAGAGATGACCACGTGAGGGAGGAAGACAGTAGACAAGGAAGAGAAAAAAGGAACAAGAAACTGGCCACTTGTTTATTAGGAGCTTACTAGGGGACCCTTCCTTAGATTCAGCTTCTAAGTCTTCAAAATCCTTACAGTTGTCATAGGAAACATTGCTGTACATACTGAAGAACATCACATAGGTCCTCATCAGGTACTAGGAGTATCCAGTGTGTTACCTGATATTGGTTCAAAGCATGGACCACAATGTACTTTCTTGCGTGGATTATATCACATTTGGATGGACTAGACTTTATCTATTTGTATTTAATTATGTATATGTGTTATATATAATATAATTGATGGGATAGAATTCACTTTCTGATCAAAGCAGAGGTTTAGAAGCTTTTATCAGTATTCCTGAAGGCCTTCTGAACTCCAATTCCTCCTAGACGGATTCCTGAGGATGTTCTGGCTACTGCCATCACTTCAGCTTCTTCACCCACCTTCTTTAATTTCCTCTCAGCTGTGCACCAATTATCCTCAATAGCACTGACCAATAAATCTCCCACATGGAGACTTCATCAGAGAGTTAAACAGAGGGAAACTGAAGTGATTGGATTCCCTGTAGATCTAGTTAAATACAGAGAGTCTGTTTTATTCAACACACTCTAGGTAAATTGGTATAAAGAACAGAGGGAGGAACAGGGCACACAATAATGGGAAAATGTCTCTGTCTTTGGACTCTATGTTGAAGTCCAGTCATGCGGGTACTGGCCCAAACATACCAATGACTCACAGTATGACATTTTACTAGTCATTTCCCTTTTCTCTTCTTGAAATTAGGAATATCAGAAGCATGTTCATCATAAGATTGCTATGAAAACTAAATAACAAATTAATACGTGTAAAATGCCAGTCCTGAACTTTATATTTGATAGATATATATAAGCACTGTTTCTACTTACAAGAAATCTTGATGAGTATTTTCAATAGCAACTGAATTTAGGCCAAATACAACTCTCTCTCTAAGACACCAATACCACCAGTACCAATAATGTTCCAGATAATAGTCATATTTTTCTTGATGATTATTTAATAAACAACTTTTTAGTTGCTGCTAACCATCCTAGATGACCTCTTTTATCACTATGCTCTGAAGTTTAATAGAGTATTTGTACTTTTGCATACAATGACTGTGTGAAAATTGGCACTAGTTAATGCTTGTGCAGTAATAGCAGAATACTGAATTCTGTTTCTGCTGTGAGATAGTTTCAGGGTAAAAGCATTCCTTAACTGTTGTTTTCTTTAGATATATTAACATAGGACAAGTACAAAACATTTTTTATGTAAGGATGAGTCTAAAACAGTCATTGGTTCCTATTAAACAGCATCTTGATTATATGGTGTCATTGTTTGGAAACTTCTCTTGCATTTAAGGAGATTTTCCTGAGTGGGCCTTATCGATATCTATACAGATTTGTGGAAGGTCAGATATACACATGATAATATTTATTGGTTCAACTACAAGTTTTTCCCAAATATTTAGTAACCATAACCCCTCCAATTAGAGAGCTATGGTTCTTGATGCTAACTAAGCATTAGGTCCTTTATGTACTTGAGATTATTAAATGTTCCAGTAAAGTTGAACAATTTTTTCCAATTTCCTAATGAGAAAAAAAAGAGCATTTCCAAAAGTTGTACAGCCCACAAGTGCTTGAGAAGACATGTAGATTATTTCTTGCACCCCAAAGATGCTCTATAGCTCAGAGAATTCACTGGAAAAAAATGGAAGGGACTGTCCTTCTGTGACCCACACTGCTTTTGTTCCCTCCCATTTTAGGAGTGGGCTCTTCTCTCCAAGTCACTTCATGCTATAGTGTGTTCAATGAGCAACATCATGCATTTTTATCTTTATCATGAATTGAACAAACAGAAGTTCCATTCTTACCCTTTTGTAGAGAAAGATCAACAATCTGGGACAACGATTCTCAATTATGGTAAAGCCAGAGAGCAAGCCAGAGCTCTTCAGGCTTCAACTGGTAGATTGAAAGATTTATGCAAAGATAGATTCTTCCAAAGTCTGAGGCTTTATATGTTTATATTTCCATTTAAATTTTTTCAATTTGTATTTGGTCACTAAACCTGAGGAATTTTTTTTTAAATTTCTACTGTACATGCCTTCATCTAAAACATCCCTTTCTCTACTATGTGACAAAAAGTTGAAATCTTCAAATTTTTTTAGCCTGATGATAGTTTGAAGATTTCATACCTTTAATGTCTGTGATCTACCTTCATGCAGATCTTAGTATCATATGGACTGCATGAATCTCAAAATAGTATGCTTTCATATTTTTACATCACTCAGAAGTTTGATTTGCATACATACAGGTTATATGTATATAAGCCCCACACAACTTTATTATTAATATGTTAAAATAAGCTGTAAATCTTATAAAGATGGACTTATTAATATAAGTGCCAATGAATATTTTTTGAATGAAGCAATAAAATAACCAAAAAGGCAATATTACTTTTTAATTAATTTGGGACTCTTTTTTAGTGTTTTTCCCCTTGGAATATTTTCAATGATGCTATATTTTTAAGTTATATTACTTTTCACAGATATTCATATTGATCTGTGTTTTGCTAAGCAGTTGAGAATACCCTCTTTATATACTCAGAATTCTCTCCGTTAACTTGGCAAGTTTGCTTGGTTCATTCTGGATTCTGGAGAATCTATTTCAACTGTATGGCACACTTAACATTTTTATCTCATGATATTCAAATATACTGGTGTCACAGAACATAAATAATCCTGCAATTTGCTTTTGGTACTTGATAACAAAACACCTCATTCTGTCTAGCTTGGTAATGTAATATGAACTAATCTTTAAGTCCCTGCGTGATCTATAATTTGAATATAATATAGTGAAATTTCAATCTTTATTTCCTAATGAACATCTTGATTTTTTTCTGAATAATTTTATTACTGTTAACTACATGTGATAAACACCCACAGATTATAGCTTTCCTTGTGCAATAATGTATTCTTAAGTAGGGTTGATAAACTGAGTAACATTCAATTTTTCTACAGTCAAATTCCTCTTTGTGGTAGCTGTGCTAACTGTACAACACAAGAAAAATATAGACACACCAGAGCCTTAAAGCTGCACCTGAATTAATATAATGAAAAAGGAAATCTTTAGGGCAACTTAGGAATCAAATACCATTTGCATGACTTTTCTGATAAATTGTGTTCACATATTTGTCTGTTTTATTTAAGAAACTTGTCCATCTTAATTTTGAAGTGTTTTCATATTTCTAAAAGTGTATATACAGAGATACATTCTAAAAATTTTGTCAAATGGCAATTTAGTTGCTGTGGGGAAACTCATAGAGTAGCTTTATATGAAACTGAATGATAGTCTATCGCTCAGTATTTGACTTGAAGCAACCAGAAAATATAGTAAATGAAAGAGTGACACAGTTGTGGGATTGCAAAGATAGCTCCTTTGCATCAAACACTCTCTTGTAAGTAGAGGGAACATAACACATACTTGCTATGATTGATATATGGCATCATAGATTCAAACTCAGTTTCACAGGCATTTATTTTCATTACCATGTACTCTAGTGTTCTGTACTATACCAAACTGGATGTGTAAATGCTGTGTGATTGTCAGGACAGTGCGTTTATTTACACTAGCAGCACCACTAATACAAGAAATGGACTGTACTATGACAATAGGGCACTGCTCATAGATGGTGATTTCTAGCTTCGTTATTTCATAGGAAGATGTTCATATACAGTCAATGGTTGACAAAGTGTCATATGGGATATATGACTGTGTACATCTTCAGGAAGGTGTGATCTAGAACTCTAAAGTTTTAGTCTTTAGGTGTATAGATGTTTGCCTTAAAGAGATAACATATCCTTTGCCAACAGAATATATTAAACTATGCTATGTGTTCTCTGCATACACATGCTCATATTTAGCTGGCACTTCTGGAGGTTTAATTTTTTCCTCCCTAAATTACCTCAGCTGTGCTGAGATAATCTCAGTAGATTGTATTAATTCTCTCAACTCTATGTGAAGAAACAGAGGCTAGGATGTTTTATATAAGGTTTAGAAGTTCTCAGCAATTCATATTGCATTCTAAACCTGAGCTTAGACCATCAAATCCTGCTCTCCATGCCCCTTCTCTTGTCCCAGAGTTATATCCATTTTTTTGTATTATTATTTTTTATTAGATATTTTCTTTATTTACATGTAAATTTTTCCTTTCCCAGGTTCCCCACCAAAAACCAACCAACCAAACAAACAAAAACAAGAACAAACCCCTTTTGCCTCCCCCTCCCCATGCCTGCCACCCCACCCTCTCCCACTTATTGGCCCTGGCATTCCCCTACACTGGGGCACAAAACCTTCACAAGGCCGAGGTCCTTTCCTCCTATTGATGATTGAATTTTCAATCCTCTACTATACACATGCTGACAGAACATTCAGTCCCACCATGTATAGTCCTTGATTGGTGGTTGGGTCCCTGGGATCTCTGAGGGTACTAGTTAGTAATTGTTGTTTGTCCTAAGGGGCTGCAAATCCTTCAGCTCCATAGAACCTTTCTCTAACTCCTTCATTGGGGACCATGTACTCAGTTCAATGAATGGCTGTGAGCCTCTACATCTGTATTAGTCAGGTATTGTCAGAGCCTCTCAGGAGATAGCTATATGCTTGTCATTCCTTCTGTGAGTATTTGATTCCCCTTTTTAAGAAGGAATGAAATGTCTACCTTTTGGTCTTCCTTCTTCTTAGGATTCTTGTGGTTTGTGTGTTGTTCTTCCTGTATTCCAAACTTCTGGGCTAATAACCACTTATCAGAGAATGCATACCAGAGGACCCAGCCATACCACTCCTGGGCATATACCCAGAAGATGCTCCATCATGTAATAAGGACACATGCTCCACCATGTTCATAGCAGCATTATTTATAATAGCCAGAAACTGGAAACAACCCAGATGTCCCTCAACAGAGGAATGGATACAGAAAGTGTGGTACATCTACACAATCGTGTACTACTCAGCTATTAAAAACAATGAATTTATGAAATTCTTAGGGAAATGGATGGATCTGGAGAATATCATCCTGAGTGAGGTAACCCAATCACAAAAGAGTTATACCCATTTTTATTCGTTAGTATCTTAAGGCCTTAATATGTTTTCAAATAATTTCAAGAAGTGAACATAGCAGAACTATTTACCCAGTATCTAACTAATCTCAGGTACCATTTGGCCTTAGATAGTTCCATCATTTAACAATATTCCAAAATCTTCCTGTTTCTCTCCATATTTTCTGCTCTGTAGTTTTTGAGGACAGAGTCAAATTCAGTCTTATTCATTCTGAGGTACTATATACCAATTAAATCTTACACTATACAGTGTTGGAGAACTTTCACTTTTTGGAGATTCTGGTGGAACACAAAATACAGAGATGAACAAGTAGAAGAAAGAACAAAACACTTTAACTGACCATGTAGTAGTCAGCAACAGAAGCAGTTTGCCTTTGGTGAATTTACTCCTGTGGTTGATCATCCTCCACTTTCTAATTTGCCTACATGTAACTGATGAGCATATGATGATTCAAAGATTAATATATACTGTCAGTCAATACAAAGGATGTGTCAGCTGAAGTATTAGCATCTGAGCTAGCTTCAATCTACTGCAGGCTATGAAATGATAATCCTTGCTTATTTTTTTCTCAGCAATTGTCAGCTATGCCATTTCTGTTTACAGATGAGTGGGTTTCAATCTTGCAATGTTTATTCTCTGCCTCTATTATAGAAGGAAAAAAACGATTTTTTTTAGCTTGCCTCTGGAAAAGCAATATTGCATGCATTTGTATTCTGAACTAGACTAAGGGAAGAAATATTGAAACGGGGAATTACTCTATGTTTCTGATTAGATTGCAGCTTTGAGGGACCACAAAGGTTTACTGCCTATAAAATCACAGAGTGCGAAAGTGGGAGATTATGTTCTTCCAAACAGTGGGAGAAAGGTAGTAGTCATGATGTCACCCTGTGTATTCTAAAATCTCAACTGCAGTTCTATAATACTTAATGAAATAGCATTTTTTACTTTATAATTACTGCACAGTTTTGGATTGGTATTTTAAGTCTCTCTATGAACTATCCAGCAGTACACAGCTGAATTTGTAGCAAAAGAAAGAATACTACAAGCACACTTTTCTTCTCCCTAACAGTCACATGAAAAATAAGAAACAAGTAAAACATAAAAATAGTCATTCTGACATTGTTAAAAACAAGTGTTCTATAAAAAATGGACATAGCATATTGTTTAATATATCCGTTAAATGCCATTTTAAATTTTTAGATGGACTTTCAATAGTAAAATGACTTTGAATGTACAGAAGGAAACAACTTAAGATAATTTGTTTTTCATTAAGCAATTCATACTCACTTTCAAACATTTTTAAGTAATAGATAAAAAGCAAAATTATTTGTGATTCTGTATTTTAAAAATAAGTACTATGAACTATGTGATAAAAATATCTTTTAACTCTTTGTTATGAACCACATAGGATGGCATACTCTGAAATGAATATGGGGCAGTGAGGAGGATGGGGCAGGAAGACCATTAGGAATTCACAGATACCTTGTGGCATACAGTAAGCCACAAACTAGCCATGACTACAGAGCATGGACTTGTCTATAGTTTTATTACTTTGGGATTTTTATAACACATATTAAAAAAAGTTATATACTTTTATAGAGTTCATAATTTGTCTTAAAATTATTCATATAACAATATAATTTTTATAAATACAAAAGTCTGTCATTTGGACATATATATAAAACATTTTAGTGGTGTAGTTTTCTCTTTAAAGAGTCTGCATAGTCATTTTATCTAGAATTTATATTTGAAATTATGTTTTAAAATTATAAGAAATGAGGCATTGAACTTTTTGAAAACTTCATGAATAAATTTTAAGATATAAAATTACTGAAGAGGTTTTAACATTGATATGGTTAGGGATAAACAATGACCATTTTATTGTTATAAGCAATGGTCATGTGCCAAAGCTCATGTAACATGATCATGTAGATGTCTGTTTTCCTGGAGCCCACAAGGTTTCTGACCACATATGCACAGAAGGCTATAATGATGTGGGAAGAGAGTAGTGCAAGAGTACACACTTTGACACCAAAAGACACTGAAAAAAGTGACATCAAATATATACTTAGTGTTTAATAATTATATTTGTCTCAGAGGAAAAGCATACTCCAAACCAGGCTAAAATCTTAAAGGCAGGAATGGTGATATGTCTTTTTCATGTAAACTTTATAGATGTGTGATTCTCTCTCTCTCTCTCTCTCTCTCTCTCTCTCTCTCTCTCTCTCTCTCTCTCTCTGGTATGTGTGTGTGAGTGTATGTGTGTGTGTTTCACTTTCATTTCTAATTATTTCCCTTGAATTATACAGATTTTCATTCCATTCATATTTTAGCTTTTGTACAAAGAACTGGAACTTCACATAAAAATGTTCTGTTGAGCCAACTGCCACCTATATGTGAAGATAGACACCTTATACATGTGTTCTACACACAGAATCTAAGTAACTATGCAGAATCTAAGTAAGCATTAATCAATATACATTATTGATAATATTATTTGACATGAATTTTCAGAATTAAGAATATGTATGAACTCTCATACTAGAATAATAATCCATTTTGAAACAAAGTAAAACTAACAAAATGGGACCACTTACATTCTGCCCTGAAGAGTTCAGGGGAACATAGTTCCTTCCATTTGTAGTCTGTAATTTTCTGACATTGTGAATGCTCAGCAGGCATAAAATCATAATTGTCAGGCGAAATTCTCTTTATTAAAATGCTGTGATGGAATTTAAAATGTTCATGCCACAAAATTTTCTCATGGGTCTAAATGTGGCTATATTAATCTTAATTTTTTTCAATATATACACTTTGTATTTCTACACAATTAATTAAAAAATATATAAATAGACCACTCCAACCCAGTCTGTCTCCCAGGACTGCTTTAATCAGGGACACAGGTGAGGCCTCCACCATAATCCTATGCCAGCTAGTACCTCACAGAGGCCAGAGATGTGGGTTTTGTCCCACCATGTCAAATCCACATCTCCCTTCTGTTCTTAATGTCTACATGCACTCACAGTGGATCAGCTGCATGCCACTCCACCCTGTTTCCCAGGAGGACTGCTCTAACAGAGACACAGGAGGCCTTTTCTAAACAGAAACAGTAGAAGCCTGATCTAACCAGAGACACAGCTCTGCTTGCCTCTCTGGAAGCCTGCTCTAACCCAGGACACATAGCACCAACTATCACCTGGGAAGCTGCTCCCAATCTAGGATGTCTTAGCCAGCTAACTGCAGAGACAACCAGATGGCAAATGGCAAGCAGAAGAACATAATTAACAGAAGCCAATGCAATATGGCACCATCAGAACCCAACTCTCCTACTCCAATAAATCCTGGATATCCTAACATTCCTGAAGAGCATGATTCAGACTTTAAATCCCATTCCATAAAGAAGATAGAGGCTTGTAAAGAAGATATATATAGTCCCCTTAAAAATATACAGGAAAACCTACTCAAACAGGTAGAAGCCCTTAATGAGGAAACAAATAAATCTTTTAAAGAAATACAGAAAAATAAAACAGTCAAACAGGTGAACAAAATGAACAAAATCGCCCAACACCTAAAAATGGGGAAAGAATAAAGAAAACAGAAATGGAGGCAACTCTGCAGGTGTAAAACCTAGGAAAGAGAACAGGAACTACAGACATAAACATCACTAAGGGATGGGAAAGAGAATCTGAGGCATAGAAGATTCCACAGAAGAAATAGATATAATGGTTAATGAAAATGGTAACAACAAAATAAAGAGAACTAACAATCATTGTACATTGATGCCTCTCAACATCAATGAACTCAGTTCACCAATAAAATGACACAGACTGGATATGTAATATGAACAGGATGCATCATTCTGCTGTATATAAGAAACACAGCGCAGCAACAAAGATACAGAGTACATCAGAGTAAAGGACCAGAAAAAGGTTTTGGAAGGAAATCATCTCAAGAAATAAGCTAGACTAGCAATTCTAATATCTTGTAAAATAGACTTTCATCCAAAAATAACAAACAGAGATGGGGGAAGTTCATTTCAGTCATCAAAGGAAAAATCCATCAAGATAACATCTCAGTTCTGAACTATGCCCCAAATGCAAGGACGCTCACATTCATAAAAGAAATTTTACTAAAACTCTAAACACATATAGAACCTCACACAATAAAGGTGGGAGACTTCCACACTCTACAAAGAATAAATACAACTAAGAGTTGGTTCTTTGTGAAAATCAATAAAATAGACAACACTTACCAAACTTACTAAAATGCACATATACAGTATCGAAAATAACAAGAAATGAAAGGGAGACATAACAACAGAAATGAAGGGAATTCAAATAAATCTTCAGATCTTTCTTCAAAAACTTATACTCAACAAATATGGAAAAATCTATATGAAATGAACGATTTTTAAACAGATAGCATGGATCAAATTTAAGTCAAGATCAGGTAAGCTATCTAAAGAGTCCCATAACCAGTAAGGAAGTAGAAGCAGTCATTGAAAACTTCCAAACCAAAGAAAGCCCAGGGCCAGATGGTATTAGTGCAGAAAAAGGGGAGCACTCCTCTGGTGTTGGTCAGATTGCAAACTGGCACAGCCACTTTGGGAATCTATTTGGTGGTTTCTTTGAAAACTGGAAATAGTTCTACCTGAAGATCAAGCTACCTACCGTGCTCCTGGGCATATACCCAAATTCTCCAACATACCACAAGGCTGCATGCTCCACTATCTTCATAGCAGCTTAATTTGCAGTAACCAGAAACTGGAAGTATTCCAGATATCCCTTAACTGAAGAATGGACTCAGAAAATGTGATTTATTTATACAATGGAATGCTATTCAGCTATTAAAATACAGAGACATCATAAATTTTACAGGGAAATGGATGGAACTAGAAAATATCATCCTGAGTGAGGTTATCCAGACCCAAAATGACGTGCATGGTATGTACACACTGATAAGTGCATATTAGTCAAAAGGCACAGAATGATAATCCCCATAGTCCCAAAGACATTAAACAAGAAGGAAGGCCCAAGTGAGGACACTGAAGTACCACTTGGAAGGAGGAACAAAATAGTCATGGGAGGCAGAGGGAGGAAGTGATCTGCGTGAGTGAGAGGAGGTTAGATGAAAAAGAAGGCAGGATCAGTTATGGGGAGAGACAGGAGAGAGACCCAGAAGGTCAGGAGAATAAATGGAAATGTGCAGTTAGTGGGGTGTGTGATTTGGGGAAATCTCTAGGAACTCCCAGAGACCATGGATGAGGGAAGCTCTCAGGAGTCAATGTAGGTGACCTTAGCCAAAATGCCTAACAATGGAGATGTGGAACCTGAAGAGACCATCTGCAGAAGCCAGACAGGACCGCAGTTCAGGTATAGACATACCAAACAACCTACAATCATTTTACCCAAAATTGTTCCTGTCTAAAAGAAATGCAGACAAAGATGAGCAGAGAATGAACAAATGGCCAACCAAAGATCAGCCTATCTTGGGTTCCATTCTGTTGGCAGGCACCTATATCTGACATTATTACTGATGGAGGGTTGTGCTTTCAGATAGAAGACTATCATAGCTGTCCCCTGCAGCTAAGTCAGATGCAGATACCCACAGCCAAGCATTGGATGAATGCCAGGAACCCATACAGAAGAGTTAGGAAAAGAACTGAAAGTAATGGTAATTCCATAGGAAAACCAACAATGTCAACTAAACTGGACCCCTGGGAATGCCCAGAGACTGTGCTACCAACAAAAGAGCATATACAGACCAGTCCAAGGCCCCAGGCTCATATGTAACAAATGAAGATGCTTTTTCTGGACTCAGTGGAAAAGGATATGTCTAATTCTTCAGAGGCTTGATGCCCTAGAATGGGGGGATACTGGAGAAGGGTACCCCACACAGGCAAAACGGAAAGGGTATGAGAGAAGAAATCTTAGAGGGGAGACCTGGACTGGGACAACATTTGGGATGCAAAGTATTTGAATTAATTAATTATTTTTTAAAAAGAATTAAAAAGCCATATAAACAATCCCCAACAATAAATTTTCCTTAATTTGTCTACTTAAGTAGACACATTAAAAAAGCTTCAATACTAATGGGGACTGGACAATTGCATATTTGTTGTGCAACTGAAGTTTCTTATAAACTCATTTTGGTACAGTGGTTTCTAAATTTAGCATTTTTACATTGCAGAGCTTTTAGTTGAAAGTAACTTAGAATTAAAAGTTTAAAATAATTATTAAATTAGCACTTATTTTCATAATTGTCTAACTATGATAAGAAAATAATTCAGACAGGAGTTATTTGGCAATGTGCAGGACCAGGGAAAAAGTCACACAGTGGATGGTCCAGATTGTGAAATGTATCTTCATTACAAATCAACTCTGCTGAAAACTTCTGGTTTCTTTCCCTGTTGTCTGATTCCTTGACAGACAGAAACAAAATGCCCATTAACCATAGATAAGGCATGGACAAACAACAGAAGAAACAATTACACCCAAGCCCAATAACTTTATTGGTGTCATGAGAGAGTGAGTGAGAGTTTCCTTAGATAAATGGACATGGCTTTCAAGGCATCCACACTAGTCAAAAGCCAGAGACTCAGAAAACTGCATCCTTGATATAATTGCTCAACTTAGAGGGAGCTCCCCTGAGGACTTCCTGCACTGACAGCAATACTGTAAAGTACATATCTTTTTGGAGGGAGCCTCATGAGTCTTGTAAGTTTTATGAGCTTCTGGAGACTTGAGAGACTTCCTCAAACCTCCATGTGGGAGGGTTTCCATTTACAGTCACTGGAAGTCATTGGAAGATGAGAAGTTTCAGTGAGGAGTCATTTCCCCAACTGAAAATATTAGTCTTCTTTATTCCTAATCATGGTTCTGTATTTATCCCCCTCGTGAGGAAAGAGGCTGCACCCTACAGTGGATTACTCCATCAGTAGCTTTACAGGTATCTTTTATACCTCCATTTCTCCTCCTCTCCACAGCCAGATGCAAACACACTTCTCTACCTCCGATCAGAGCATCCTCGAGTCTACATGCATTCATTTGTTTGCTTGTTTGTTTGTTTGTTTGTTTGTTTATAGCTTGAACCTGCCTGCTACCTGAATAATTACAAACTTCTTGAAATCACTATAGCCTTTTCTCTCTCCATCATAAATTATAATCAGAGATGGCTCTCTAATGGGAAAGTGTGATTGTGTCTTTCTATGTACAACTGTTTTGTTACTAAATTGTTGTTTTTACATAGCTTACAGTCTTTTTTACTCCCTGTCAGGTCTAGCTCAGGGTTTAAAGTAGCAACTGGCTGTACCTCATTCTGTTTCCCAAATGGATTTCATACAACACTTCTAATTATTCTAAAATTCTTTAAACTTTGATAATTATACAAGCTTGCATATCTGTGGGTGTTGGCATATGATTTTCTGTGCCAGAAAAATTGCCTCTTAACCCTCCTAGGAAAATCCCCATTTTTCAACTTGGATATCTAATTTTGATTCCCCTTTTAGGTTAGTAGATTTCAAATAGTTTGGATATTACAAATCTTTTTTGAAAAGTCCATTTTACATCGATACTCGATATTTTCTATATAAAAACATCTAAAAAAATGTTTCATGAAAAATTATTCCTACATTTTCTATGTAATTTAATTTTCTATATTTCATTCTTTTCTACCCTACTCAAATTAGTACAGCAAATTTCCTAAGTTCCCTTTGAAAAGCAAGATCAAATGTGATTTCTGCTGGGTAGTGTTTTATGACCCCTGTTTAAGTCTCTGGATGCTCTTCTGTGTTACTTATAGAGATTCATCTTCCTTTGTCTGAGCCAAGATTGATTTATTTTTCTTTACTTTTTTGTATTCTTCAAAAATGTACAAGTAAAATGATATGGAAATAGCATATAATGCCTTGGACATGTTTCTTGTAGTGAGAACAGTGCTGTTTGATTTTTTTAAATGAAATCGAATGCTTAATTAAATTAGTATGTGAAATACTGAACTACTTGAATTAAGAACACTAAAATGTCAAGTTGTTGGGAGGTCCCTTGAAGAATAAATACAAAACATGAAAATGAGTGATTTATTGTGTCTTCAAAAAATGAAGCTCAAGAAAAATATAATGAAATAAGTTTGAAAGAACTATAATGAAGAAAAAACAATGGGTGACTCTCTAAGCACACCAGTTGTATTTCATCTTATTCGTCCCATAGAATACAGGTTAGGAACCTACCATAGGAGGATATCGTGACAGTTGTAGATTATCCACAGCAAGTGTTCTTATAGAATGTGTACCAAGAGAAACACTGCATAGGCTTTCACATTTAAAATGTGTAACAATTAGTCTTTCCACTTTGTACAAATCCCTTCTCAAATGGTCCATTCAAACAGGATGAGTCAGAAGGGAGCTAATAATCTACTTAATTTAATGAGAAACTTGAAAAATATGGCTCTCTACCTAGGTCTTTGTTGCTCATTCTGGATTTTGATGTCATTTGTATGTTCTTTTTTATTTTTATCTTTTCAGGCAAATCTGTGACCTCAGTTTTTACTTATTTTTATATCTTTCATTAACTTTAATAGAGAATTGAGCGGGCTGTGAAAACAAGCTGGATATGTCTTTGGAGATTGCTTGCTATATCCTTCTTAGAAAAAGTAATCTCTGTTCATTACTCTGTACACTAATTTGTGGAGAATTCTCCCATCATCAATATATTCTTGTACAAGAAATAACTTCATGAACAGTTGCCTTTTCTCTCAGTAACATCATGAGTCTTTGAATTCTGTATTTTTGAGTATGTATGTGTGTGTTAATATTTTTCCCAAACAGTGAATACACAAGTAAATGACTCAATACATTGAAATAAAGTGCAGTCATACATTGTTAAATCTTGAAAACACAATGCAATGCACAATGACATCATTCCAAATATTTCTTTATCCATAGAACCAATTTAGGGAGAAGACCTAATTTATATGTGAAAATTAATACTGTTAGCTATATTTCTTAATCTTCATAATTTTTAAATTGTGTCAGAATAATCTCTGTTTCAAGAAATGAAAACTTCATTGTAACTTGTTTAATAGCAAAGGGAAATATCATCTTTGGGCAATGTAGAGATGAAATGGTTTATATGTTGTTTGGTTACATGGTTAGGAAATTCAATGTTTATATAAAATATGTGCATTGTTTTAACTCACAGAAAATAATTTTCTGATGGTTTGCCCCTCTTAGCATGTTTTTTACCATACATTAGCAGTATGAGAAGTTACAAACATTTTGGTGAATGGTTAGATGATAAGGGAAATAAAGTCCCCTTAAACCTAAAGACTGCTGTTTGGTTAGATATGCAATAGGTTTCTTTTATGTTCATGGATTCTTTATGATATGGCCAAAGAACATTGATCATTCAAGTAAATTATATTAATTGCAAAGCTTTTCAATGCCCCTCCCCTGTGTTTCATCAAGTTTAAGAAAATATTATCCCATAAATATTTCTTTTGTTGTTTACACTACATTTTCTGTGCTGTTCATGACCATTTAGATCAGTGGTTCTCCACCTTCCTAATGCTTCAATCGTTTAATACCATTCTAACCGTATTATCTCCAACAATAGAATTATTCTGTTGGTATATCAAATCTGTAATTTTGCAGATGTTATGAATCACAATGTAAATACTTGATATGCAGGATATCTGACATGTAAACTTATGGGGTCGCACCCCACAGGTTGAGAACACTGATTTAGAATTGAGAAAAGCAATTATTAAGTTTAACTGAGAGGAAGAATGGTGACGAGACTGACGTTCTTGGTGATTTTACTAAACCAAACCACACCTCTACCTGACCACAGTCACAGGGATCGGTGAAGTAGGAGCATCCATGAGCTAATACGAGTTAGATGACCACTTTCCTCTTCAACAGAACAGCCTTAGTGTTGCTTGGTCAGCACTAAACACACACAAGCCTATGTGTTTCCACTGTTGTTTCCTGTTAAGCAAAAGTTGACAGTGACACCACCCTTTTGATCCCCCAGCTCCTTGTATAATTGGCTGAGAAAAAGAATGACAATTTAAAAGTTTAAAATGAAGTTATACTGGAGCTTGGGTTCTGCCTGTTGTCTCAGAGGTCTTAGAATATCTAGGAGATTACACAATAACAGTGTGTTTTCTTAAAAGAGGCAAATGTGTTGCACAACATTTAGTAGTCCTTTGTGGTTGTGTTTACAGAGGCACGCAGGCGTGTGCGTGCACGCTTGCGCACGTGTACACACACACACACACACACACACACACACACACACACACACGAACACAAAGAAAGACAGCTACACAGAGATCTCCAAATATATCATGAAATATAACGACTGGATCCAATGATTTCTGTTGTCTTTGAAGTGTAAAAATTGATAATTCCATGAAAATAGACCTGTATCAATGCAGGAATGGGTATGATGTGCTTTCACTCACGTCATATTATTCTCTTGTTTAGAAAAGCTTTTAAAACCAATTTTGTAATTCCTTACACCAGGTGATTTATGTTTTACTTTTAAAAGAAGTGGGTTTGAGCCTATTTTGTTTTACGGAATTAAAATTTTACCATATAAGAAAAAAATAACTTCATAATATTTCCAAAATTCCCCAAAGAACCATTTAAATAATATGTTACACATGATAATAATACAATAGCATAGAGACAATTATATTTAACACTTATTAACTTCTTGCAATTTGAAATAAAAAACTCAAGATCTTATAAGTAAAAATTACTATCCATATTCACTCTCTCTCTTCCTCTCTCTCTCTCTGTGCCTCTCTGTCTCCCCATCTCTGTGTATGCATGTAAATGTGTGTGATTATCTTTTAAATGGGAATTTGAAAATTAATAAATATTTTTCTTTCTTTTTTTAATATTTTGGAGAGAAACTCATGCTGCGATGCCCTGGCTGACACAAGACTCATTGTGCAACCTAAACTCACCTCACTTGCGGAACTCTCCTGCTTCAACCTCTTTGTGTTGAGATTATAGACATGAGCCATCCCACAAGGTTTTAAAAAGTAATAATATTATCTTTTCTTTATTTGTTCTTCACTGTTTACTCGTGAGAAGATGGGGGTGGAATGATTGAAGTACGTGGGGACAAAGCAAACCTCCATGAGTATCAGGGTTTCTAGTTTTCCTAAAAGTGTCAGAGGATCCTTGCAAATGTATTCTGCAAACAGAGAGCAAAGAGAGCAAATAGATTTTGCTGAGGATGCTATTTTCTTTTTTTTTTATTCTTCCCAAGCTCTTTCTGGTCATTTTCATCTTGACATTTATTTCATTTTCTTGCTGTTTACTTCACTTAACAAACGTAGCTGCTTCATGTAAACAGGTCTTAGAGAAGACTCCCACCCTGTGTTTTAAAGATTGGCTGCCTTGCTTATTAACTAATTTGAATATAAAGATATTCTGTAGGCAGCTGCTGCCACATCTATAAAACATTGTTCACTATTGTATCTGCAGATGATCATGAATAAATGCCCCTTCCCTGAATGAAGAAATAAAAGTGGGGCTGAGAAGAGAATATCTTCTTGTTTTAATTCATGCTATTTTTGTGCTGTTCTGAATGGGGCCATCATCTCAAAGCCGTTAGAGTTGACGATTTCCAAGGCTGTAAATTTTAATATTCCCCAAGCTTTCATACCAGGCACACACCTGTTACATAGATGTGGGGTAAAATCAACCTACTAGTTTACCATTTCATAAATCATCAGAGCTTGTTATGGACATTACCTTTTCCTTTCCACCCTTTATCTCCATTTATCCCACATAGCCTATGGTGCTATCATCTCTTCTGCCACTGATCTTCTGCATAGTATAATCTGTACCCTTTACAGCTCAGGCTGATGCTACTTATCTGCCATAGGGTTCTTCAGAACATCAAATGGCAAGAAAAAAGCAAACAACAACAAACAAACAAAAACCACGAACATAAAGCAGCAGCTCAAATAACTGAAAAAAAAAAATCAGAAGAATTGGCTTTGACTTTGAACGAACTCTACTTATCAAACATGGAGCAGAAAGATTTTGTTTACTCTTTGGGGAATCTATAAGTTGGCTTCTCACATATATAGATAAACTTTCCAAAGCATTGTTGCATCAGTAAATACTGCTGTTACTTTCATTCTTAGACTGGCTTCACTGAGGAGAAACTAAACTTTCATTTCTCAAAATGTTTTTATTCAGTATCTTTCTAACTTGTTGTTTTAGGTATATTTTATACCTAATTTCTGCATTCTGACTTCACTGATTAAGGTTGATTACATACATCTTATATTGTATCACTGCCCAAATATGGAGTCCTGTAAGATTTCTTAGTGCTTGTGAGAAAACTCCAGGAAACCAAGACAAGAGTCGTGTAACCTCAGTTCCTTCAAACATACAGAATTGCTCTTGGTGCACTTTGGTGCTCTTCCCAGGTAGACTAGGCAGGACTGCTTTACTTCAGATTAGTCATTGCAACTGGCTATTATTATTTGTTGATATGCCTCCATGGAAAGACTTGTTTTGCCACGTTCAGCTTGTTGGCCCTGTGTGGCTTATCCTGGTGATTGTATATTTTATTCCTGTGAGTCCTTTTAACTCTCGGCATAAATTGCATGATACTCTGGATAAAGTTGGCTGTTACATGAGTCTTTAGTCTGCCTCATTTATCAGCTCTATTCTTCTAGGTCTCACCACATTTAGAGCAGTAAACAGTGTTACACTAACTCAACTTTTTAAAATTGATGTAGAATTTCATTACTGTCTCCTCTATTTTCTGTGTCAAGCCCATCTCTCTTATCCTCAGTGAACCTCTTCCATGCACCCCATTCACAAGTTGATAGCTTCTTTTTGATTTTAGTGTGTGTGTGTGTTTGTGCCTGAGTGCATGCGTGTGTACACACATGTGAGTGCATGTGGGCACACATGCATTCATTTGCACAGACAAATATATACAAATAAAACCTACTGAATCTGTTTTTGTTGCTTACATATATATCACTTCAAGGTTGATCACTCTACATTGGAAAATCAATAAGGACATCATCCCTAGGTGGAGGTTAATTCTCCGTCACCCAGTAGTCAATACTTGCCTGTAATTCTTTGTCTGGAAATGGAATCTTATGAAAATTTCCCTCTCCAATGGTAACATGTCCAGATAATATTGCTATTGTTCTGATCTTGTTTGTATAGCCATTTCTAGCAAAGAATGTTTCATAGTAGACTTCCTGGTATTCTGGCTTTTTACATCTTTCTACCTCTACTTCCCTGATGTTCCCTGACCCATAAATGTAGGAACAGTGATATGGATTTAAACATTGAGGTTGGACTCCACAAGATCTGTTGATCTCTGAAGCATACCCTTTTGTGGCTTTCTGTGATGCTCTTCATTTGCTATCTACAAGAGAAGCTTCCTTGATGAGAATAGTAGTTACACTTCACTATGGGTGTAGGAGAAAAATTCAGAATGCAGTGAGAACTTATTCTTGTCTAGAAAAGTGGACATAGTAGATTCTTTTCTATGGTTCATGATTTCACTAACCTCAGAAGATGGATAGGTTTCTGGTGCCAGGCATGATTTCTCTCTCCTTGAGTGAACCAGTCCAATTATACGGCTTTTGGTTGCTGCTGATATGTGACTCTTCCTTCTTGTATTTTTATCTTGACATTCTGGTCATTGTTGTGGTTTATAGGTGTTGCAGCTTGGTAGGACACTTGTTTAGCAATGTTTATATCGGTAGTATTCACAATAGCCAGGAAATAGAAACAACCTAAATTGTTTTCAACAGACAAAATAATAAGAAAAATATGGTGTAAATGCATAATCTAATACTGTACACCTAGAAAAAAAAGATGAAATAATGAACTTTACAGGTAACTGAATGGGCCTAGAAAGGATTGTATTAAGTGAGGTTACCCAGACCCAGAAGGACACGCATTGAATGTTCCTTCTCATCTTTGGCTCCTAGCTCCCAATCCTTAAATGTGAATATACAGTGTGGAGTAACTAGAGAAGCAAGGAAAGTGAAAAGAAGCTCTGGTGGCAGTTATAAGCAGAATTCATGTGATATGAATGAGATGTACAATAACAGGATAAGGGAGTGAGGGGTATACAGAAGAATGTGAAGAGACAAATAGCACAGAAGTCATTTAATAGCGCCTCATGAAATCTTTGCATAAAGATATATAAGATACATATAAATATATATAGTTTAAGATATATATTTAAAATCAAATATACTTCAAGATAAAATATATATTCTTTAAGATATACATATATATTACATATAGAGATAGATAGATAGATAGATAGATAGATAGATAGATAGATAGATAGATCTTTATAAAAGGTAAATCTTCTTGACTGGACATTGTTCTCCACCAGAACCATAGACTAACAGGAACCACAGTACCAAATAGGAAAAATCTCCTTATAAAGGATTGGTCAGGGTACTTTCAAGTGACATTGAAAACAATATAGATTATTATTGTAGCTTTGGTTGACTC
This sequence comes from Montemys delectorum, assembly GCA_019843815.1. Taxonomy (NCBI): domain Eukaryota; kingdom Metazoa; phylum Chordata; class Mammalia; order Rodentia; family Muridae; genus Montemys; species Montemys delectorum. The sequence continues at coordinate 49,686 of JADRCD010226041.1, forward strand.
TCAGGAATTGAAGTTAGGCCCTTATTCTTGAAGACTTTGTATTCTCAGGACAAAATACTCAAATGACTTGAGATGGTTCTGACCTGAGAGCCACTCTCCTGAAGTTTAGTTTTAATGGTTCCAGAAAGTACTATGAAAGCTGCCAATGGAGGGAACTAATTATCTCAGTTTTTAAAAATAGGGCACATAACAGGTACTTACATTCTTATGCAATTAAACATTAATCTTACTAAATAGTTTGTCTACTCAGAGTGTTATTGCATTTGGATTTCTGCCATGATCAAAGCAGTCAAATGCTTTATTGGTCAATCCTAAATTCCTTTATAGATGGATTACTTTAGAATGTATTATTTTATACATGAAAATAATTTTATGAGGCTTAACGATTTAGAAAAATAAATATTAACTTTTATTCTGCTCTTCAAATACCAACATTAGAATTATCTAAACCTATTAGAAACTCTTTCTTAAGTGAGTACATGTGTTGTTTTCTCCAGGGGGAGTTTTTCATACTGTGTCATTACATAGTCTTTTCATGTCACTTTTTAAAAGTGGTAACTTGCTTGTTTTCATAATCAGAATACTCTAACATAATCTTTAAAATGAAGCAGCATCCATTTTAAATATAAACAAATAAAATCGCCTAGTATGAGTAAAATTGGAGAGGCAATAACTTGTTCGTCAAATTAGAAAGACTGAAACTATCAGAACCTCCCAGGAAATGACACTGAAAATGGCTGCTGTTTTTCATTTAACCTTTTATAAAAAAAAAATCAAATTCATGAAGTGCATTAATTTTGGAATGACCATAATCAGTTTATTTTTAACTTCTGGGGAGATCTGAATGTGTTTGCTGTGTATCAACAGCCATATTAGCCATTGTGATAACAATGAGTGCTCCCCCTGTGCTCCCTCCGAGCAGTGCTCACAATGTTAGCTGAGGTGATGTCATTCTTTTACTAAATAAATAACAAATAAATTATTTTTTGATGTTTGCTCTGATATGTGAAGCAATAATACTTTTATAATCAGTTGTAATTTATCCTATTCTAACACATAAAATGCCATCTTATAATGCAGAATCTGTGAAATGACTATAACCAGCACCCATAGCTCACCAGAGCTGAGCTTATGAACACTGGATTCAGAGACAGAGCAAAGTTAACCATATAGATGACCTCAAGTTTCTTTTGTTTTTCCCAATTCTTATTACTTTGTGGTCTTTGGCTTGTGTTAGTGCCCCTAAATTGTCATAAGCTCCTCAACTTACTAAAACTAGAGCCAGTTGACCTCAGCTATTTGAATCCAGTCTTAATTTCTATACTCTCTGTCCATTTCTAAGAGATTAGACACAACGCAGCTGATCCAACTACACTTTGCTGTAACTATTCTATAATAATAGGTGGCATCTTTTAGAACTGTCCATCAGATAACTGAAATGTTATGGAAAGCATTGGACCATACTGCAGTTCCCCCAGGAAGTCTAATGTCTACTCTAACTCTGTAAAGGTAAGCACCGACAGTTGTTGCTTTAAATATCCTGTGGTATCTGAAATTGACATCATAAGGGTTGTAGGGAAACTCTCTACCTGGTCTTCCTTAATAGATCCTCTCCTATTACATAACTTCATTCTCTCCATTTTACATTTACACTAAAAGGTTTCATATGGGAAAGGTGAGTTTTATTGTCTTTTATAGATTTCCTATTATAATGTGAAAGGTTTGGCATTAAGACAGTGAGGGTAATGATACTTAAAATGTTACCTTATGACTCTGATACACAAAGACTAGTAGATTCTAAAGAACACACTATCAGAAAAAACAGACCATCACTGTATGCGAGAAACAACCAAAATTTAACTAAAATTTTTGTTATACTTAAATACTTGTTAAGGAATCTGCAACAGTTGATAATCTCTTTGAACACAGAGGTTCATATTTTACTATTAAGAAGTCCAAGAAGTTGGCATTCTGAATAGGAATACATAATAAAACTGACAAAAATTTAGTAAAATAATTCTAAAATAAAGCTGTAGTTATGCACTGAGAACACAGATTACAGATTTGCAAAGGGGAAGCCAGGAAGGGGGATATCAGTTGAAATGTAAATAAACAAAATAACCAATAAAAAAAAAAAAACTATTGTGACCGACAATAGTAAGTTGACTCTTAAGAAAATATATTGCACCTTTCCTACCACTAAATTATAATTTGTTTCCCCACATTCTGCTTGTTATGTCAGCAGGAAATTTTCTGCATAAAACTGCTGCCTTCAATGGATAACATAGATAAATACAAAAATTATCAGCTTGAAGTTTTGAAAGAAGCACAAAAAAACATGACCACTCAGCTAATGGGCTTATGTTAATGTCTTGCGGAATACTTATGTCCTTGAACTTTATGTCTAACAAAATTTGGTAAAAATATCAATTTTTTAAAGATTGAGGGGGAAACTAAAGGAGAGTGAGGACTGGGAAAAGATGGAGCATATCAAACAACACAATCAGACAGGACACCTAAAAGAATAAACAACATCTTTTGTTATATTCATGACTTCACACTTGCTCTGCTAACACTCTATGGGCTGAGCCACCTCTCCAGCTCTTTTTGTTTGTTTTGAAATTTTATTGCTTTACTAGGTATTTTCTTTATTTCCATTTTGAATGACACCCCTTTCCCAGTTTCCCCTCCTGAAAAAAACCCTGTTCCCTCCCCCTGCTCACCATCTCATGCTCTCCCTCTCCTGCTTCCTGGCCCTGGCATTCTCCTATACTGGGAAATAGAACCTTCACAAGACCAAGGGCCTCCCCTCCCATTGATGACCGACTAGGCCATCCTCTGCTACATATGCAGCTGGAGTCATAAGTCCCCCCATGAGTACTCTTTGGTTGGTGGTTTAGTCCCTGGGAGCTCTGAGGGTACTAGTTAGTTCATATTGTTGTTCATCCTAAGGGGCTGTAAAGCCATTTATCTCCTTGGGTCCATTCTCTAGCTCCTTCATTTGGGACCCTGTGCTCAGTCCAATGGATGGCTGAGAGCCTCTACTTCTGTATTAGTAGGGTACTGGCAGAGCCTCTCAGGAGACAGCTATATCAAGCTCCAGTCACCAAGAGTGTCTTGGCATCCACAATAGTGTCTGGGTTTGGTGATTGTATATGGGAAAGATTCCCAGGCAGGGCAGTCTCTGGATTGTCATTCCTTCAGTCTCTGTTCCATACTTTGTCTCTGTAACTCATTCCATGGGTATTTTGTTCCCCCTTTTAAGAAGGATCGAAGTATCCACACTTTGGTCTTCCTTCTTCTTGAGTTTCTTGTGGTTTGTGGATTGTATCTTGGTTATTCCAAGATTCTGGGCTAATATCCACTTATCATTGAGTGCATACCATGTGTGTTCTTTTGTGATTGGGTTACCTCACTCAGGATGATATTCTCCAGATCCATTCATTTCCCTAAGAATTTCATAAATTCATTGTTTTTAATCACTGAGTCATACTCCATTGTACAAATGTACCACATTTTCTGTATCCGCTCCTCTGTTTGGGGACATCTACCTTCCCAGTTTTTAATGACATAAATATTTATTTAATGGGGTTTCATCTACTGCTTGCCATACCCCACCAACCACCCCGAGAGATCCTATGAACATTCTTATTTTACTTTACCAAGTGTCGCAACAAAACAAAGTCTGGCAGTTGGAAACACTGATTCTGTCTTCAATAGGATGAGATGCCTAAAAGTTTTGGATACATGAGGAAAATTAAAGCACTTCTGATAGCATAAGAATCATAAATCTATTTTCACTCTAAAAATGTTGGAAATGAGAAAAACTATATGACCAGCATACCTAGGGCTTTATTATATTATAAAAGCAACATTACATCAAACTACCACATTAGCCATTCTAGAGATCTTTGCTCAACTGAAAAGATATTAGATTTGGCACACTAGCAGTCTTTAATTAAGATATCATTTTCTTTGTAATAGATGTGCTAAAAATATATAAGATTATATCTAATAATAAAAAAGAAAGTTAGACATGCTTATCAGGTCTTATCAGGTAAGATGACAAATAAGCTCAGACTTTGGAACTATCCCAGCCTTACTTTATGATCTAAGAACTGCTTAAAAATGCTCACATACCTACATCCATCATACTAAGGAAATAAAAGCATTTTTTTTCCAGGTGAAATTCAAATACATAATCTTAAAAGCATGTTTTAAAAAGGAGGAACATAATCAATAGAAACAAATTCAACTACAAAGACAATTGTTCTCTTTTAACATAGCAAAGAATAGATTGTCTCTCAGGGACACAATTGCATGAGTTATGCCATTTTCAAAGATGTTTGCTGCATAGTAACTGAAAGTTATATTGAGACAGCATAGACAGTAATCCTCCCCACAGCAGAATTTGTTGATTTGCTTGGCACCATATTTAAAAGACCATGCTTACATATTGTCTGTTTAGTTTTTTCTGTCATAGTATTAATGACTGAGGTCAAATTCCAAAGAAATACCAACCTATATTAGGATATAGAAATTAAATTTACACTTAAATACATTTTCTGCTAAGCAAGTTTTTTTAAAAAATAAATTAGAGCCCTCTTTATAATTTTGCATATCAAATTGTCCAGCCAATGGTTGGAAACTATTTCAGAAGACTCTATTAAGCATAGAATTGCAAGATACCTCTAAGATGTATCTAATGCCACAGCCTTTGAGTGACATTTGTCAACTGACCTTCTACTACAGATTAAGGGGAAGAAATGCATGTGTTGGAATGTTTGCTCAGATAACATACACAGAAGAAAGGAGTATGGACTTGGAGATGAGGAAGAGAATAAGTTTGAGAGAGGATCAGTGGAGATGTAAGTAGGGCTTAGGGTGGGTTACAGAGGCAACAGCTTTCTCTCGGCTACAGAAAAGAGAAGTATAGTTTCCTCCTCCTACAATGTTCACAGAAATGAAGACATATAACCTTGAACAGAGAGCTACATACAGTCTGATGTAACACACGTTAATACTGTGAACAGATAGCCATGTGCTGAGTAACAGTGAATCTGCGTTTATCAAGCTTTGTGTTTCCATGACAAATGACTCAAAGAACAGAATCGGAGGTGTGAAGGTTTGTTTTGCCTCAAGGGTAGAGAAATTTCTATTCATGGTCAACTGACATTGACAGTGGTTTTAGGTCTTTAGTAAAGCTTTAAAGGTTTAAATAATTATTTTTAATAAATATTTCTGCTAAATACAACAGAGTAAAGTATTAATTCATTAGGGGTTTTTATCCAGAATAGGGATTTTTCAGAATATTTCAGAAAAATGAAGGAAGAAAAAAATGTAGGTTGAAAAACCAAAAACTTGCATCTTTTTTTGTTAAGTTATATGTAAATTCAGAACAGAGGTTTCCTACTTGAAATATGCCTGAAAGGTTTCAAAGTTGAAAATGAAGGAAACATCTGAAATCATCCAGAGATGGAAATACATTAGCTTTTGAAAAAAGTAATATGGCACTAGCAAGAAGTCCCAGTATAACAAAACAACTTCAAGAACTCGAAAAATAATGCCTGTATACTTTCTTTGTAAAGTTGTATTCCTGGGTACCCATGAATTCACTGTGTAGTTTAGATTGACTCTCTGTATGTGATCACCTCCTGTCTTATCTTCCCAAGCACTGGGATTAAAGTTGTGCTACTATGCCCAGCTTATAAACATCTTTTTTTATTAGATGTTTTCTTTATTTACATGCCATACAATAACTCCTTTCCCAGATTCCCCTCCAAATAAAACAAAACAAAAGTAAAAACAAAAACAAACACAAACCCCTGTTCTCAGCCTCCTCCCCCTGCTCACCATACCACCCTCTCCTGCTTCCTGGCCCTGGCATTCCCCTACACTGGGGCATAGAACCTTCACCGGGCCAAGGGCCTCTCCTCCCATTGATGACTGACTTGGCCATCCTCTTCTATATATATGCTGATGGAGCCATTAGTCCCACCATATGTACTCTTTGGTTGGTGATTTAGTCCCTGGGAGCTCTGAGGGTACTAGTTAGTTCATATTGTTGTTCGTCCTAAGGGACTGCAAACCCTTCAGCTCTTTGGGTCCTTTCTCTAACTCCTTCATTGGGGACCCTGTGCTCAGTCCAATGGATGGCTGTGAGTCTCTTAAAAGAGAAAAGTCATGTACCCCAAAAGTTCTCTCTCTCTCTCTCTCTCTCTCTCTCTCTCTCTCTCTCTCTCTCTCTGTGTGTGTGTGTGTGTGTGTGTGTGTGTGTGTGTGTTAGCATCCTTTGGTCTTGCCTGATCTCTGCTAAGAATTCCAGAAGCCAACACCTCACACCTGCTGTGCCCGGATCCCTGCTGCGCTGGATCAAAGCCACAACCTGCTTGCTGATCCTGCTATCCAGAAACAGACCTGCTGTTTCTTTGCTGTTTGAAGTC
>JADRCD010226042.1:0-28497 GCA_019843815.1 Montemys delectorum
ACACACACACACACACACACACATACAAGTAACTAAATATTATGCAGCGAAATCACTGTAAATCAGTGTGACACTTATAGACAACAGAGAAAAGACCTCAAAGTATGTATGAGTGTTTGAAATCTTGATATAAGACAAAAATGGTTAGTTCTGTGGAAACAAGGAAGACGGCCTGTTTAATAAGTGTGCTGGGATACTTGTACATCTGTATCAATTCTTTTACTCTTTAAAAATAAGTTTCTCTCAGTTCTTCCAAGTTTCTAGTTATAATGGGATAGAGTTGTAGCCGTCCAGTGGCCATGGATGAACTGGGTTACCTGAAAGACTGGCTGGAAATGAAAAAGGATGGGGTACAAGAAAAGGATGAAGTCAAGACAAAGTTTCTGATCAAGGCTCAAAGTTTAATATTCAGCACTGTGTTTATATAGGGAGAGCCCACAGACCCATCCTTTGTTTCAGCTGGATTGTGTTGCAAAGCAAGCTCAGCAGGCAGTCTACTACTCAAAGCTCCTGTAGGAAGCTGCAAATGCGGTGAGGCCCACCTAGGTCATGAAACTGTTGTGGCAAGCACTCAAGGTCTGTTTAGCCTACTCAAGTCTGGGGGAAGGGCACATAGAGTCATGTTGGTTTGCACATTAAATGTGTCCTCCAGTGCTTCATGTCCTGGAAACCTAGTCTGTACTGGGTTGGAAGGTTGTGAGACCTCTAAGAGATGGTGTTTCATGCAAGATAATTAAGTCATTGGTGGCACTACATTTAAAGGTGTTATTATAGTTCTTCTGATTGCCCAGGTAGTCTCCGCAAAGGAGGATGTTGTAAAGAGAGAGCTTAACCCCTGAGTTGCTCCAGCTTCCACTCTTGGTGTCTGATCTCTATAGACAAGCCCTTTTGTAATGATACCATCTTCTAAGTTATGACCGAACCAGAGAGGCCGTGCAATCTGTAGAACTGGCGATCCCCTACAGAGCTAAATAAACCTCTTTTCTTTAAATCTAGCCTTGGGAATTTTACAAGAGACAACTGACAAAAGCAGTGGCCCTCTACTGAAGAAAGCAAACTGAAGACCTTAAAGCTTGAGGCAGCAGAGAATGAGGAGACTCTAGTGGGGAGCAGTCACTTAGGTGTAGGAAGGGAAATAAGTAATCCAAGAGCAGTGCGTGCGGCCAAATCTGTCTTCATTCTGGTCTAGGGAGCCAGAAAATTGAATCTGGACTACTCCACATACTGAAGAGGATCCGGGAGAGGATTCTGGGTGGCTATAATTGTCTTCCAAATCATGAGTTCGCAGAAGACTCAAAGGAGCACCAATGGAGACTGCGGTCTGAACTTCGTGAGACTAGGGCTGATTCTCTAGAACCAGAGGTTGGACTTTAAACACAACCAAAGAAGAATCTGCAAGAACAAAGGGGGGAAAGCCCCATAATCTAGAATGGTTTCTATAATGCTCACAATAAAATTGTTACTATAACTTTAATAATTTTGGATAAAATCCAGAAATTACCTAATATGCAAAGAACTAAGAAGATGGCTGGTGATAATAGAGACCTGTGAGTCCTACATTGGAATCTGAGTCCAAAAGACGGCACGTTCAAGAACAGTCTGGCCCAGAGAACGAACAGTCAAGGCCACTGTAAGAGGATCTTTACTCAAAAATAATCAACCAACCACTCCAAACAATCATAAAAGAACTAAGAAAACAGATCACAATCTCAAGAAACTGGCTATTCTATGATGATAATTTTTTATCTTCAGTGAAATTCAGAGCATCAGTGAATGAAAGTCTCAGATGGACCAGGAAATATAAAAGTAGGGATTTTCTAGGATTGAAAAAATAAAATATTTACCAATCAATGGTTAGATTTAAAATCTAAACAGATTTGAGAGAAGGGAATTAAATGAAACTGAAGACAGAGTGATAAACTTGAGTGATAAAATTGGGGAATAAAAAGATTGGAAGAAAGCAAACTGTTTAACTTACATGTTTCATTTATTCACTTGTACTTATTTGGTGATGCGTGTGTATGTGTGTGTGTGTGCGCGCGCACACGTGTGTATGTGAAAGAGAGGAGAGAGAGAGAGAGAGAGAGAGAGAGAGAGAGAGAGAGAGAGAGAGAGTCAGAGGACAACTTGTGAGTAGGAGTCAGTTCTCTGTTTCTACTATGTGAGTTCCAGGTACAGAACTCAGGTCATCAGGCTTGGGGACAAGTGCCTTTACCTGCTGAGCTGACCTGTATGTTTTATTTTTAAATATTGTCCACATATCGCATTATGGTCAGTCTTCTTGGCCTACTCAGAATGCAGTCATGAGGCTTTTGTTCAGTAGCTTTATTGTCAGTGTCGTTTCTGGGTCAGTTTGATTGACTTTCCTCATTATGGGTTGTACGTGTCCTACTTTGCTCACTTCTTAATTTTTAAATATTTGCCAAGCTTTGTCAAATTTTCCTTCCTGGGTCCTTTACATTATTATTATATTTTCACATATACTTGAGCCACATTTGAGGGTACAGTTCTGTTACTTGAAAACAATTTGATTCTGTCAGGTCTGATTTAAGATTTGATAGGAGAAGCAAGAGAGCAACATCTGGTTTAGGGTAAAATTTTCTCCTCTATGAGGCGAAAATCCTTAGGATTATGAGGATTTCCACTCCAGATAGTGAGAACAGAGACTCGACTCTCTGAAAGAATCTTATTTACAATTCTTTGAAGGTTCTTACTCCCATGTGATCAGCAGTCCTGAGACTCTGGCAGCTCTCTGGACTCTTTTTGCTACACAATTCTCTTCCCTTTAGCACTTTATCTGGTAGAATCTAAGCCACCCTTCCCACCCCCATCCATTCCAATTTCTGCAGCGCAGAGAGAAAACTGTACCCTTCCCGGGTTGCCCCTGCATGTCTAGTAAAGAGGTCTCTCCAGACCCTACCCAGGACAGCTGCATGGGCCCTCCTACTTGTAGCCTGTCTTCTAGGTATGCTATCCTTAGCCTAGTGGCCAACATCTTGAGATTCTTCAGTGGTGTTTTGTCCAATTGTTAGTTGTTTCAGGCAAGGAGGTAAGTCTGTCCCTGCCATTCCTTCACCAGCACATGCCCCTAGTTCTGAGCTCTGCCACCCAGGTACTGTGTGTGGGAGTTCAGTTTCTATCTTTTGGAAACTAATAGGTTTTTAAATAAATATTAAGCAGAGTTAAAACCTAATGTTGAAAAGCAATGGACTTAGTAGCTAATATAATCTTGAAAAGCAAAAGTAATCTGTGAAAATCCATACTATCTGATTGAAAGACTTACAATAAAACATTGCAATCGAAGATTGTGATGCAGATGGTCATATGACCAACAGAATGGGACAAAGTTCAGGACAGTCCATGATTGTTTGTGTGGTCAGTTGAGTATCAAGACAGATAGGAAGATATAATCTTTGCAAATGGTGGTAGAGGAATTGTATATTCACATGTAAAAATATGAACTAACACCCTTGCCCACACTATACAAAATTAACTCCAGGTGATTCACAATGTAAGAATTTAAATTTTAAAGCTAGAGGAGAAAAACATAGGTGGAAATCTTGTGAATAGGATACAAAAAGGCATAAGATATAAATTAAAATGGAAAAACTTAGATTCTGTACAGGTTAAATGCTTTTGAGTTAAAAAAAAATCAGGCCTATGAACAGGCAATCTGTAGAGTAGGTGAAAAGCTCTTGAAAGTATGCATCCACTCACAGACCTGAACCTGGGAAACACAGAGAACTGTAACTGAAAAATAAAAGAGTGATTCAACAACAACACCAGAATGTGCTTTATAAAACAAGGGCCAGATTCATAAACAGATATCATACAAATGAAGATATGTAAAGATAACCAAAAGGGTCATGGAAGAATTCTCCATATCGCTATTTACCGTAGAAACAGCTGTTGAAATCCCAAATCCTGTTCCACTGAGAAGAGCTGACAATACCCAACACCACTGAGGATGCTCAAAGGACTCTATGTCCAGCTCTTTATCAGCTAGAGCACATCCTGATTTATTGCCATCCTACTCACAATAGCTGGGAAACAGACCACACAATCTATAGATGAACAGATAATGCAAACATGGTGGTCCATATACACAATGGCATCTTATTCACTTGTAAAGAAAACTGACCTGGTGAAATTTGCAGGGGGATGGATGGAACTACAAAAATTACCCCAAGTGAGGTTCTCACTGCCCCAGAAAGTCAGACATTCACCCTCCTAATATGTGAATATATTTTATGAATTTTTGGGTTTGTTTCCTTAGGTTGGAATGGAGGTGGAGACCTGGAAGTGAGAATGGGGTTGTGGGAGTGGCGGGAGTCCTAATGAGTATAGAGCTTATAGGACACATGTATATGAGACTAGAGGGAGGGAATCTGAGGTGACATGCTTTAAACAGGAGTGCTGGCGAATACTGGGTACAGGAGGAATGGATAAAGAAGCCACATGAAATCCACTATTTTATACGCTAATAAAACATAATAAAGGATTTTGAACAGATACTATGCATGGGTGGATAATGCCGGTTCCAGAAGACAAGGCTGATACACAGAAATCCCTATGCCAGCTGTGGGACACCTCCATAGGAGTTGTTGGCCAGAATTTGTTGCTCCAGTTCCAGAAGCCCCATACACTATAAAGGTTGAAGTCATTTATGTTGGTTCCCAACCAGAACTGGATAGTAAGGCCCTGTTGTAACATATAACTTGGTTGCAGAATACGAACACGGATAGTTTTCATAGTACCAAATTACACTTTGCGCTAGCAGCTGGAAGGCAAAAGTCAGCAAGGAGTTTCCTTCTATTTAAATTTTTGCATATTATACTACCACCCTGCTTATTGATACAATAGTGACATGCCTGTTAATGGGATAACCAGCTATTTTCTTATTAGCTCTAAGGCCTACTAAGTGTCAGGGAGCTTATGTTTAATACTGTGCACCTATTCAAAGGTCCACGGCCAAGGAGAATCTAAAGACTAGGGAGAATCTAAATACTATAGTTGTTTTTACAACGTGTTCATGGAATTGTCAAAGAATAAATTAATTTTTAAAATAATGCTAAAAAGGAAATTATGATAGCACCTTTTACCTTGTGATCTAGAAAATTCCATACCTATCTATTTACCCAAGAGAAATAAAAATAGTTGCATAAAGATATACACCCAAAAGCTGATAGAGGAGTGGTTTATAATTGTCAATCAGTGCACTAATGGGTGCACTAATTGTGAATTGTTTATTCACTCCATGGAATTCTAGGCTTTAACAAGAAACAAAGGATACGAACGTATTCTACATGATGTTTGAATCAAGAATATTGTAAGTGAAAAATTCAACATTTTATATGCATGCTGAATGATCCATTTATATGAAACTCCAGAAAAATCATGAAATCATAGCAGTAGAATGCAAAGTGGTAATCACCTAAATTGAGTGTTGGAGGTAGGTACAAGGGCAGGAAAAACATTGATTTGGAGCTGTTTTGGAATGACTATGATTACCTAATCTTACCTAATAATCATAGGTTATCACACAGTATACTTAAAAAGGACAATTTATTTTATGAAATTAATACCTTAAAGGGGAAAGTAAACTTCATATTACCAAAGGACTCTAGTTTTAAAAACCAAGCAAACTTAAGGAAATCTTGCAATTTAAGAGTCAGGAGGAAGTTCTTAGCTAAAATAAGAATATGATGTTATTATTCTAATTCCCACTACTTGTGAGTTCAAGGCCTGCTGGGGCAACTTCATGACAACCTGTCTCACAAATGCAAAGGGAGGCCTGAGGCTATCGCTTAGGGGTAAAATGCTCACTGAGCATTGGCAGTGCCTTAGGCTTAGCCTCCAGTACGGGGATTGGGGAGAACATAGGAGAAGAAATGATAATGGTTTTTATATGACTAAAAGCAATTAAAATTACAAAACAAGAACATCAAGGAAAAAAATCATATAGTATGAATGACACAGAGACGTAAGTAATCCATATATTCAAAATACTTGTCCAAACTGTGAAAAAAATACCCTGAACCATTTAAAAACTAACTAAGGAGATCTCATAGAGGAGCAAACTCAGAAGAGTAAAGGTATATGAAGAGATGACTAAAGTCATTGGTACCCAAAATAAAATATAGGTTCAAAGGGCAATTTACACTTACTAGAAAAAGCTCTTTGTACTTCTAGGGCTGAAAGGAAAACCACACACACACACACACACACACACACACACACACACACCCTGATAAAAGTGTTCTATGTCATGGTCTTTGGCAGAAATAATCTAATATCTGTGAAAAATAAAATCACATACTGTGTATCATTTAACCTTACTAGGTCCCTACTGAGAATGCCAATGGAAATCAAAATAGACATACTGTCACAACAAAGTGTTTATTGCTGTGCTGTGTCTAGACAGTGGGTGTCCATCAACAGGCAAATACCCAGCAAATTCTACTGCACACACGCAACAGTCCATTGAGCCATCAGTAAAATGAATGATTTAGAGCTACAGAGTGTGGCTTTGTCTGCCACTTATTGTGGAGTAAGACATAAGGATGTAAAACAGTCTATTTGTTTTTATAAAACAAAGTAAAATCAAAGTACATGCACACATTGCTAATCTTATGGCAATATGAGCATGAAGGCAAAACACAGAGAACTAGGACCAGGCTTTAACCCCGTCTCTGAAGGCTGCCACGTCATCAGCGTTGATGACCGTGGGAGTTCGGGTGAACCCAAACGACAAGCGGACAAGCCAAGCAGCTAGTAAGTTCTAATCGGAAAAGCTTGTCTCTGTTCACACAAGCATTGCATTGGGGCAGTTGGGGCCCGGCACACAGCTGTGAGCGTGTGCTACGATGAACAACTTAAAATCAAGTCCTTATGAATCCCCATTCCCTCCAGGGAGTACATGGCAGCCTTGGTTCTGAGCGCACCATGAACACCCTGCCGGCCTTTTCACCATTCTGTCGCAAGAACCTTGCTGGGGGCATTTGGCTCAGATTCCAGACTAGTGTTAAGAATGTCCGCAGCTTTAAAGTATGTACTACGGTTCTGCTCTTTTAGATATTTAACAGTTTAACTACAGGAAGATGCTTTTTTTTTTTTTTTTTTAATTTTTTCTTCATTTTTTTATTAGATATTTTCTTTATTTACATGTAAATTTCTCCTTTCCCAGTTTCCTCTCCAAAAAACAAACAAACAAACAAACAAAAACAACAAGAACAAACCCCTGTTGCCTTCCCCCTCCCCATGCCTGCCACCCCATTCTCTCCCACTTACTGGCCCTGGCATTCCCCTACACTGGGGCACAGAACCTTCACAAGGCCGAGGTCCTCTCCTCCTATTGATGATCGAATTTGCCATCCTCTACTATACACATGCTGCCAAAACATTCAGTCCCACCATGTATAGTCCTTGGTTGGTGGTTGGGTCCCTGGGAGCTCTCAGGGTACTAGTTAGTTCATATTGTTGTTCGTCCTAAGGGGCTGCAAACCCTTCAGCTCCTTGGGTCCTTTCTCTAACTCCTTCACTGGGGACTGTGTACTCAATTCAATGGATGGCGTGAGCCTCTACATCTGTATTAGTCAGGTACTGTCAGAGCCTCTCAGGAGATAGCTATATTTAGGCTGGCTTGTCCTTCCTTCAGTCTCTGCTCCATAGTTAGTCTCTGCAACTCCTTCCGTGGGTATTTGGTTCCCCCTTTTAAGAAGGAATGAAATGTCCACCTTTTGGTCTTCCTTCTTCTTAAGTTTCTTGTGTTTTGTGGGTTGTTCTTCCTGTATTCCAAACTTCTGGGCTGCTGTCATTTCTTAGCCGTGAGTATCAAAGCAGCCCATAGCACATTAGACTACATAGTTGAAAATCAAAACTGCTATGTAGTTGCTTACTCTGTTAAAAAAAAAATGAATCCTGGCTTGAGGTTAAGACAGAATTTTCAGCAGTTTCTGAAATGGCCTAAACATATTTCTGCTATTTTGTACTGTGTATTTATGTGAAGGGGTGCCCCCAGCCATTTCCCAAAATAATGGTCAACCCCTGAAACCCTGAAGCTGCTCAGCATCCTGCAGCTTTGAAAATTCAGCTGAGATTTACTGCTTTTTCATAAAAATAAACAAGCATTTCCACCTTATTAGCAGGTGTATTTGGTTTTGTTTCTAATAAAGACTAAAATGATGTATATATCAAATAATTGTTTTAAACTAACTTTCTTTGGAATACTATCAGTAAATATGTGTGCCTGTGTATCTGGGATCAGGTAAAGATTTTTCAGATGGAAAAGGGTCGTAGAGAAGCTTGGGGTGAGGTTACTCTATCCATAAACTACCTCATATCTCAATATTAATATAAAAAAATCACTTCTTGGACATGCAAAATGTGAGGATCTGGGAGACTTCCTGGGCAAATGGTCTCATTGAGCTGGCTAAAGATTCCACTTGGAGGCTGGGTGGTGGTGGCTCACGCCTTTAGTCCCAGCACTTGGGAGGCAGAGGCAGGCAGATTTCTGAGTTCGAGGCCAGCCTGGTCTACAGAGTGAGTTCCAGGACAGCCAGGGCTATACAGAGAAACCCTGTCTCAAAAACCAAGATTCCACTTGGATGTTATGGAATCTCCCTACTAAAGTGTTCTCATGATTGTTGCCACAGGGAGGTGTGGGGTGGCACAGATTACCACAAACACACATTTCTCCTCAGAAATGGAGGCTACTTTTTCTTTTTTTCTTAAATCAAGGACATGCTGGTGAATAGGAAGGCTCTTGATTTAATATACTTTTATGCGTAAAATGTAATATACAGTATAATACAATGGAGCATAAACTATTCTATATGATGCCATGGGTAATAATAGAATACATAGTCTTGCTAGTGTTCTATGCAGATGTAGAATGTATGCATTTATAACTGTTAGAAAGCAAATATGATTCAAATAACGTTTTGTTGTTTAGTTTTTGTGTTCTTATTTGAGGAGCTTCGCTGTTTTCAGTCAGGATTACAATAAATTACAGGACAGTCTTTCATTGTGACCCTCCTGCCCCAAGTTCCTAAGTGCTCAGATTCCAGGCCCAGTGTTTTGAATGACTTTTACTTTTTATAAACAAGCAATTTATCAAATATAATAAGTGAATGATAGAAATCAAATTATACCAGCCACAGCAGCTTGTCTGGGGTTACAAAAGGCTGATGAAAAATGTGGGGGAGAATCTCTCCAGAGACCCTGGGGGAGACAAATATGCCTACTTCTTTAACATAATCAGGTTGATGATACCAAAAATAACTTCAATTATCTCTCATCTCAGGAGTCTCATTCTTCAAGTCTGACATTTCTGAGTAGAGGTACGTAAAGAAGCGTCCACTCCGGCGCTGCTCCGTGGAGATGCTTAAGCTCACACATGAGGGGTGAGTCAGTCAGCGTATGCTGAAAACACAACATGAGCGTATCTAAGATTTGTTTCCACATTTTAAAAAGCTCAAAGTATATTATGGTCATTGATAATATGACAAGTAATTCTATTATTTGGGGGCATGGAACAGTTAAGTGGTTCTGTTTCTGTACATAATGGGCATAGAGGATGGTTTGTCTTTGGACCACAGCTTGTGAGCTGGGCAGAATACCTGGCTGGTGCCTCATCAAACCTGATGTCTTTACTTCCCAACCAGAAGTAAAGACATGGAAGTCCTGGTTAGGGATAGGCCTGTCATCCTTGGGATGTCTTTCTGAGAAATTCTGTGATATATTGATGATCCCTTTCCATGTGCTGCACTGGGGGCCCTGGACTAACCTTCTCATAAACGGTCCTTAAACAGGGACCCAGCAGAACCATAGTTCACATTTCAGGTGACCCAGCTAGAGTGAGTAATATGCAGCTGGGGCTTTCCAAAGAGTTCTGTAATTTGAACTTTATTGGAGAGTCCACACATGGCTGCTGCTTTCTGAGACCTGTAGCCTTGGAGGAACATGGAGGCTCCTCTCACAGCTGTTCTGCACAGAAGTGGAGTTTAAAAGCCAGAGAATAAGATGTCCACACAGGTCGTGTTGCAGAAGGCCTCTGGGGAGAGTGGCATCCCAAGGTCCCATGTCTGGAAATGATGCATTATTGCTTTCTGCTCCAAGTTCAGAAGCCACTTTGGATATCAGGGACTGTGGTAATTCCTCCCCTTTCTCTGAAGTAAAGCAAACTTCCTGCAGAGTGTCATTTCCAGACTTTCTTGGGCTTCTTCACAGAAGTTTGGGAGCGGCCAAACTAGTTATGATTTGTGCTTGGAACTAGCTGGACATTGTGTCTGTCTATTGAAGCCATCTGTAAGCCTGCTCTAACTCAGAAAGATAGAGAAGGTGTGCTGTCCAGGAGTGGCAAGGATAACTGTGGGAGAGCTCACAGCTTAGGGTTTGTGTTGTAACCACCTTTGCGTTTCAGTCTGAATCACAGGATTCAACTTATATAAATACTCATGCTTTTTATATTTAAAATCCAGAAAAAAAACTTTGTAATAAAATGTTTTTATAGCACCTAACTCTTTGGGGGGTACCTCTTATTATAGCATTTTTCAATGTTCAATTTATTATTATTATTTTTTTTTACATAATGGACCCAAATTACTTTTATAATCAGGAAAAGTTTTTAAAAACCACAACTTTATATTGAAAACAAATAGGTTTTTTGAAATGGTATTTTCACCAAACTCACAGTGCCCACAGCATACATTTAAATGGCTATTTTCCCCTCTGTGGGAAATTTCACAAAGAGACTCTACATTTAAGTTTCCAGATTTGCACATAGAGTGGGAGGGGTGGCTTCTGTGTAAGACTGAATTTGTGTAGTGAATTTAAATAAGATGCCATTGTTCAGGCTCCTGAAGCCCAGTCCCACCCGGATGGGAGACCTGGGGCTCCAGGCAGAGCAGATAGAGCCTGGAGATCTGCACATGCAAATGTTGTTGCATTACAAACAAACAAAAGTGGAAAATGATACAGTCCAAAACCTTCAGAGAGGAAGGTCTGAGGGAGTAAGTGGCCACCACTGCAGGGAAGGATGATTGCAGGCGCTTTCACTCTCTGCCTGATGCTCGCTATTTTCAGCAACATCATTCTTGTGGCTGTCAGTTATCAGAACATCAAAAAATAAATGTGTGCATCGGAAGATTTTCCATTGCTTTCAGCCATCTTTTCAAACATACCCAGAAGTCATCTGCTACAATTACATTGACACAAGCATCCCCATGGAAACAGAGCGTGGTGTCATAAACATGGCATTATGACTTCTCAGCAGGAGGATGCAGATGGAATTTTGGCACTCAATGTGTAAGGTTTATTCAAAAACACAAATGTCTTGGAGAATAACACCAAGGATGGGGAGGGAGAAGAGAGAAAAACCTCATGAATTCCTTCCTGTAAAATGCTCGTTAGGAAGATGGCTCCTGAGGGTTTGCTCACCTCTGGCACACTCGTTGTTGTTGTTGTTGTCGTCGTCGTCGTCGTCGTCGTCGTCGTCCTCCTCCTCCTCCTCCTCCTCCTCCTCCTCCTCCTCCTCCTCCTCCTCCTCCTCCTCCTCCTCCTCCTTCTTTTTGTGCATTACTGTGTTTGGCATGGCATGCTCTTGCTCTTGTCTTGGTCTTGTCTGTCCAGACTACATTTTAGGAAATGAAATTGAAACCCACAGAAGCAAATGGACTTGTCCAAATCACACACCTATCAGTGGCCTTACTGAAGCCTTCTCCTGATTCTCAAGCCATGTTCTGTTTTGTTTGTTTGTTTGTTTTGTTTTGTTTTTTTCCCCCTGACTCTGTCACATTTGACAACATAATGTGTGATCACTTAGAACATTGATTGGACTCTCTGATGTAGTTCACATATGACCTGAGTGTGCCTCTCAACAATTTTGCACACTAGAAATTTAGTCTTCAGTGTTTCAGTATGGTGATAAATGGGGGTGGTAGGAGATGGTAGCACCTTTAATAGAGTCTAACAGGAGGTAACTGGGTCATTGTAACAACCTCAAAAGAGATTACTAGATTAGAATTTTCTCAGGACCCTGGGTAGCTCCCATGAGCATGCACTACCATAGCAAACCAGCAAACTCGATGCTTAAATCTCCCTGACTTCCTCATCAAGTAATCTCCAATCTTTGTTCCCACCAACTTGCTGCATTCCACCATGAAAACCAAGAAGCTGGATCTCTCTGATCTTGGACTTTCAGTCTCAAAAACTGACCTCTTCATTAAAACAAACAAACAAATAAACAAACAAACATCAAGTATTAAACTCATTCTTTTTATAGTGACAAGAAATGGACTAAGACTGTTAAATTGACATCTTTCTCTGTATCCATCAAAAGTGTTTTAAATAAGATATAACTTCTCCCCTATCTTACTGTAGGCTATTTTTCTGCTTCTCTACACTGCTACCCATCATCCTCCACTGTATTTGCACTATAGACAGAGAGATAGCAGAGAGAACCCCTTATAAGAGCTCAATCTGAAACCTTCTCATGTTCATGCCCTCTTGGCCAGAACATAGTCACCTACCTGGTTACTCCCATATTCAGCCTAAAGTGGGAACCACACTAAAGAGGTCAGCTCAGGGGATTTGGAAAATTCCACCAGACCCCAGAGCATAAAGACCCCTCCCTTCCTGGAAGGGAGAGGAGGTCGATGAAGCACGTCATCCCTTCCTTCCTGGATTACATTCCTCAGGAAAACCACAGGGTGAACCTACTGTTGACCACCTATAGACAAGGGAAGTCCTTGCCACCTCATCTCCTTAGGACCAATCAGTTTAAAAGTCACATTATTCTGCCAATCACATTGTGCCTAGTGGCTGTGGCTCTATTCTACCCCTGAAAACTGTACAAAAACTGGCTGAACAGGCTGCTGGGGAATCACCGCCTCTCCTTCAGGTGCAGGACAACCCCAGTGCACTGGAACAATAAATTCCTCTTGCTTTTGCATTGATCCCCAGCTCCGTGTTATTCACTTGGGGGTTCCCCAGTAGCTAAGGCTCATCAGAGTCTTACAAGACCTGCTAACTGTACATTTCCCTCAGAGAAATCTTTCATAGACTCTCAACCTCCTTTCCATTCACACCTGTGGCAGCTAAAGACTGGCAACAGTATTTATTTACCCAAGAATATTTAAAACTGTAACAATTCTATCAATGATGGAGATTATTGCATCTCTAGCAACACGGAACACTGAACCTGAGGCCATATCAGAAATGAATTGCCCATTAGAGTATGTATTAAGATTTGAGGGGCTGGCAAGATGGCTCAGCAGGTAAGGGCAATGATGGCTCTTCCAGAGGTCCTGAGTTCAAATCCCAGCAACCACATGGTGACTCATAACCACCTGTAATGAGATCTGATGCCCTCTTCTGGTGCTGTCTGAAGACAGCTACAGTGTACTTACATAATAATAAATAAATCTTAAAAAAAAAAAAGACTTGAACAGAGACTCTCTAGTATAATAGGAATAAATGCATTTATTCCTTTTTTTTTTTTTTTTTTTTTTTTTTTTATTCAGCAATCCAAAATTTGTGGGCTAAGGCTGGTGAAGCTGAGTCTATTATGAGAGATGGCAGAATAGTTATTAGTGGACACCCAGTGGTTTTCTCTGTAGGCAGCACAGCTGGAAAGACTGCTTCTGACTCATCTCATTCATCTCTGTATCTTTCATTAAAAGATGAAAGGGTTCAGAAAGAGAGGGCAAGGAAATAAAAGAGAGAAAGATGGTTTCTGGAATAGTTAAGCCTGAGTTTGTATGCTCTTAGGGATGTTGGGAGGTAGGAAGGAAGGCCATGCCATCTCTTTATATACTTGGATCATATCCCCACCAAAACTGTTCCTCAGTGCATATTGGCCAGATGTTTTTCTTAAGGCTTCCTTGGATTCAGAAATATTTATTTTTTTATTGTTGTTGTTATATAGCAGCTGCAGCCCACTAGTTTCCAAGCAGCACCAGTATTTTCATGTCCTTAATGGTCAGTTGCCTTGGTCATTATTCCCTCTAGTCACAGAAAGGCAGACCATCCCAAGTATACATCTATGTCATCTCAATGTACATATTCCCCAGGAGCTATGCATCTACAGCAGACTTAGGCCTTCGGGAATAGGATTCATTCTTTTTTCCCAACAGGTCCTGTTTTCAGGCCCATGACATGATTAATCATATAAGCCAAATAGGATGAGAGCTGGTCATTGCTTTGTCTGTAGGGATTCAATGATCAGGTACTTTCCAGCAGCTATTAGTTCAATTGCTGCTTGGGCATTACATCTATTGAAGAAACCGAGTTCAGCTAGCTTCAGACCTATAAGTACTGCCAGTGTTCTCTCTCACCACAAATGAAGCTGACAACTTGCAAATAACAACAGATGTGATAGCTTAAACAAACAGCAAAAGGAGCCATCAAGAAGAACCCAAAAGGGCCCAGGAAAGGTGCATAGTAACATTCACACAGTAGTGAGCAGTGGCGACTGAAAGGAAGAAAGTTTGATGTTGACTCACAGCTTCAGAGGGATTGCAGTCCTCTATTTGGGGAAGGCATGATGGCAGGAGTGATCTGCCCATAATGATGGTGCTGTGCATCAACTGCTGATCTCATGACTCACACAGGGAAGCAGAGACTGTTGCTGGAAACAGGGGCAGAGATAACCTTCAAAAGCCTGCTCCTGTGGAGTGTGGCAGCATACTCCTTTAATTCTACTACTCAGGAGGCAGAAGCAGGCAGATCACTGAGTTCAAGGCCAGTGTTTACAAAGTGTTTTAGGCTGACAAAGGCTACATAGTGAGACCCTGTCCCAGAAAAACAAAAACAAAGCAAGTCTGAAGTGACTCCTAGGAAGGTCCACCTCCTATAGGCTCTAGAGCTTGCAAACTCTCTGTAAGCTGGGCTTTAGTGCTCAAAACACAAGTCTACGAGGAACATTGCAGATTCAAACTGATCAAGGTAGAAGACACATAGGCAACTCTAGCAGAGCAGCATGGGAAATGAATGGCTCCCTACTCCTTCACCATCAAATGCCAAGTTGGAAAATTTAACTGCCATCTTCAAGACCTGTACAAAGGACCCAAGACCAGCTCCAAAGAGATGATGTGACAGAAGAGCAAGAGGGACCTTGTGCCCTGTAGTGTTGGGAAAGCCTCTGGAATTCTCCCAAAGTCTGAAGTTATTGCAAGGGCCTCCCCCCTTCTCTTCTGGTAGGCAGGAAGGCAGGAAGAGGAGAGAGCTGGGTCTTTACTGCCTACTGATATTGATGTCACTCTGACATGGTGTCAATGGAGGCCACAAGGTGAGTCCACTTCTGCTCAGCAGAAATGAGATGCCCTCCCCCCCAACACTGAGGGTTGATGGAACAGGAAGGAATCTTTAACTTTTACTCCCACTTGGTAGTAGCTAGGAAGAGCCTCCCTTTCTTTACCAGAGAAGCTTCAAAACTTACAACTAAAAAAGTTTAAAGAATATTTTGAGTGTTACAATGTAAATAATAATGTTCAATTAAAAGAAGTCATTCATCTGAGGGAGATGGGGTAGGGCACTAAGGAAAGCCGGAGGGAGCAGTAATGGACAGACATAATCAAATATTATGTAGAAATGTGTGACATTTTCATATAATCAATAAAAGTATTAAAAATCATCTTGTAAGAAGATCCAGAAAAATATCAAACGTAATGAAAAATGACAACCGGTACATGTTGACACAGAAATTTTAGACTTCACTGACACAATAATAAAAGTGACTCAAGGAACAATTATCAACATTAGATAGTACGTGAAGAAATAGACACCTCAATGAAAGTGCAAATTTAGGATTAAAAACAGAAGGTGTTAATATAATCCCCAGTGGATGCGATCAACAGCAGAAGGAAGGGAGGAGTGTGAGGACAACAGAAACTCAAACAGTAGAGATTGCTTAATCTAAACAACAGAGAGAAAAGTAGTCACAAAACTTGAACAGCACCTCAGGGATACAGGAGACTACTACTGCAGATCTATTGTTTGTGTCATTCGAGCTTCAGAAGGACAGGAAAGAGCATGGCTGATAGAGTACCTGAAGGAGTAATGGCTTAATGCCCCCAAAGTTGCCAAGAGATATAAACCTGCAGATTGAAAATGCTGAGCAAATTCTAGGCAGGATGAAGCCGTCCAAGCTGTCAAAGCACATACCAATATTAGCCTTCTGAAACTAAAGGCAAAAACAATCTTAAAAGTTAGAGGAAAAGTGACAGAGAGAAAATAGAGAACTAGTGGGTTTCTAGGCATAATAGTGCCAGAGGGAAGCGGCACAGAATTTTCTCAACACAGAAAGGAAAGACCTCCCAGCCCCAATGCTGAACCCAGGGTGTGTATTTTTCAGGAATAAAGAGATATCATGATATTAATGGATGAAGAAAATCTAAAAGAATTTGTTGCCTAATATTGCTTGCACAAAAACGATGATGGAAAATTCCTTTAAACAGAAAAGACAAGAGAAAAGTAGGAACCAATAGCCTGTTCAAGAAAGATAGGCTCCATTGGTCCCCTCCTCTATACATGACTGACTATTGATAGGTCCAAACTCATGCAGGCCCAGTGGAAACAACTGCTGTGTTATGCCCAGAAGTAGTGTCACACAGCCATTCTCTGCAGCATCTCTTTCCAACTCCTCTTCTGCAGTGTTCCTGGAGCCTTGGAGGAGGTGGTATAAGTGTCTTGTTTCGGGCTAAGCACTCAACTGTCATTTATTCTCAGTACCTTGAGCAGCCAGAAGTCTCTGCATTCCTCATAGTTTACTAAAAGGAGAAATAGTATGCTTTGGGTAAGACTAGCATTTGTCTATGAGGATGATGGGGAGTGGGAATCATTGACTTTACTTGTGTACTTGCAGGTAGGTCCAGCAGGCTCCTGTGGAGAGTTCCACACTCGTGGTCATGTGCTTGGCCTTGAATCAGGGAATCATAAGAGAATAAAACACATTAAAACAAGAATGAACATGGGCAAAGGACTTGTAGGGAGAAGGGGGGTTGATAGGGACGGAAAGAAGATAAGAGAGAGTGGGGAGTATAATATATGTGAAATTGTCTAATAAAATTTTAATTACAAAGAAGTAGACATCTCAGGATATCAACAAGGAAGCCAGAATGTGATAAAAATATATGACCGGAACAACAGATTTCCTTTTTCTTATGTATCAAAAATTATATTCCTTTGAAACAAAAATACGATAATCTGCTGTATCTCTAAATGTGTGCTGCATGTGGATATAGGACAACATCAGGTAGTAAGGCTTCTCTCTTTCTGGTGTTCAATTGTTGGCATATAGGTTGAGGCTTGATAAAGTATACACACACATATACACACATGTCTGTGTGTATGTGTCTGTGTGTGTATGTATGCATGTGTCTATGTCTATATATCTGTGCATGTGTATGTCCAAGCATGTGTGTATGTATATGTTTGTGTGTGTGTATGTATGTCCACGTGGGTGTGCATGTGTGTTTGTGTGTGCATGTGTCTCTATGTGTATATATGTCTGTGCATGTGAGTGTGTATGTCCATGCATGTGTAGGTTCATGTATGTGTGTATATCCACATGGGTGTGCACGTGTATCTGTGCATATGTCTTTGCTTGTGTGTATGTATGTGTGTGCACATGCATGTGTGCATGTTTGAGATGCAACATTTGGAGCAAGCTAGTCCAACCTGTGGCTGAAGATAGCTATGAATTCATCCCGGCCTCAAATTGTAAACTTATTTAAAACATGGATTTTTGTGTGTTTTTTGTTTATAGCTTGATTATGTGGTTTGTGATTATGAACTTCGTAGATGACAACATCTTGCCACAGTGTCACACAAACATGTATATGCTTTTGTTGTTTGTACTCATGTGTGGCTTCAGTCTCACAGCAGGGTGCAACTTCCAGTTACCTTCCAGGCACAAGGAGTCAAAGTGGCACCATAGTCATTATGTGAGCTCATGGTGAGCTGCTGTGTGAAGAATAGCAACAGTCAATAGCTTCAACCCACCATTGCAGACAACAGGTACTTAAGTTCTTTAGATGTCAGCTAAGTCTTGTTGATTATCAATAAAATAATCACACCCCAGCTGCACCTAGCCTTGTGGTTCAGACTATGTAGGTAGTTGAGATGTGGAAGGTCCCAAACTCTGCTTTCTATTGACCTGTTAATTAATTTTCTTAATAAAGTAACATAGTTTCTTGTCAATTATTTCTTTTTCAGTCCAAGCATGGCTTCTACAAAGTCTCAAGAGAAAACAGAACTCATGTGATAGTGGACATGATCCAAGATAAATCTCTATATTTATTGTTTTCTTCAGCTATTGTGCTTAACTTTCTGTCCATTGCATGAACATTTCCAAAATTACATATCTGTAGGCATAAATTATTCTCAACCTACTTTAATAAGGGTTCAACCTCCCTTCTAGCCCACTACCCACAAAAGGTATTGGGAAAGAAAAGTTATTAGGACCCGGGGGAAGTAGACCTGTTTAGAAATAGTTCTTTGGGGGTGAGTGTTCTCCTCATTGTCAGGATATCTGCAATCCAGTCCTCTATCAAAATGTCAACATGAATCAGTAGCAGCAGTTCAGTCCACTCAGCAGACACCATACAGGAATCAGCAAGGGCAGTTCAATCCAGAAGAAACTTCCAAGCTCACCAACCAGCTGAGTCCACTCGGAAACTACAAGAAGCTGCAGAAACCCCATGAGAAGTTCTTTGGTGAGTTTCTCTCCATGACATCACCATAAGCAAAGCTCAACAACGCAATGAAAGGTGAACCAATATATGCATGCTGTCAGTGAAGAATAGTGAGGCAGAGCAGAGAGAACCAATGCTCCAGCTCCTACAGTTTGTGGGGTCATATTTATATGCCTTCTAAATATCACATGTCCTTTTGCATGTTTGCTATAGCAAAACATCCTTTCACCTGTGTTTGCTTCAACAAAACGTCCTCCCATGTGTCTGCTTTAGCAAAACATCCTTTCTTGTGTGTCCCAGCAAAACATCATTTGATGATAACTGACTTTCCGAAGAAACCAGAAGTTTCTTCTCGACAGATCCTTAAAGTGTCTATCAACATTTTAAATGTCTTACACATTACATCTTCCCTATGGCTGCTTCAGATTAGGGATTTCTGATCTTTGAGCTTCACTGGGTGGGCCACACTCCCACCTTGATGATGGACTAAACCTCTGAACTTGTAAGCCAGCCCAATTAAATGTTGTACTTTATAAGATCTGCCTTGGTCATAGTGCTTGTTAACAGCAGTAAAACCCTAACTGAGAAAGCTACCATCAAAAACTAACAAATATGGCCCAGGAAACAAGTTTTGGTGAGGATATAGAGAAGTTGAAAGATGGTCCTCTATTGGTAGGATTGTACAATGGTAATGTCACTATGGAAAATAATACATAGTTTTCCAAAACATTAAAAAAAGAATTATCATAAGATCAGTAACTCTAATCCTGGGATTCACTCAAGTGAATCTATGTATCTATGTATCTATGTATCTATGTGCCTATGTATCTATGTATCTATCTATCTATCTATCTATCTATCTATCTATCTATCTATCTATTATCTATCTATTATCTATCTATCATCTATCTATCTATCTATCTATCTATCTATCTATCTATCTATCTATCTCCATCATCTATGTATGTATGAGGAGTAGAGGGGGAATGTGTTTGTGCATATTGAGGATGGAGGTCAATGACAAATGTCTTTCTTGATCACTGCCCTTATTTTTCAAACAGTTTCTCACTGAACATGGAACTCATTGATGTCACTAGACTAGGTGGCCAATCAGCTTCAGGGATTTGTCCATCTCTGCTCTACCAATGCCCTACTGTGCCTGACTTTTTACATGGCTTGCTGAGGATCCAAATTCAGTGCAAGGCAAGCACTTAACAACTCTGTCATCTCAGCTCCACTCTAGAGAATTTAAATTGGGGTCTCCAAGATATTTATACACCTGTGTCCTTAGCAACATCAGCCATAACTGAGAAGTGGAAACAACCAAAGCTCAACAGATGATGAATGAATAGACATGTATGATTTTACACATACACACACACACACACACACACACACACACACACACACACACACGCACGCACCATGCGTACTCCTGCTTTAAGGAGGAGTAATATTAATTAGTGAGGACATGAAATGAAATAAAGCCAATTGCCCAAAAAGCAAATGCTGTGTCATTCTACATACATGCAACACTTAAAACAGCCCAATTCATAGCAGGCACTGGCCTTTGTGTGTGGTGGTGGGGTAGGCGGCAAAAGGAGGAGCTACTTAATGGATAGGATTTTAGTTTTGAGTGATAAAAAACTTCTGGAGACCAGTTTTATGATCATGTGAATAAGCTCAATATTCTGAACTCTATATTCAAAAGAGAATGAATGCTCTTGGCTCAGTGGCAGGAGTATTTGTATGCTAATTAGATGATGGGGGAGTGGGGAAATGCTATAGAGCTTCAGAGCAGCTGCTGATCACCAGCAAAGTCAAGCACAGGTCTGAAGTTATATGTGAGCCTTGCTCCACCTCTCAGGAGTGGAATGTGGTTCATTCACCAATGAGAATTATTTAATCAGTTGTGCTTGTGTAATGAAATTTCCACTAAAGCTTGAAACACGGAGGCTGGGAGAGCTTTTGAGTCAATGAACACATCTATACCTCAAAGTAGGGTCTCTGAAGAGGGTATAACATATTGCCTCATACCTTGCCCTCTCTCTGCATCTCCTCAGCTCGATGGGTTTTTGAAGTATGTCATTGTTCATTGGAAAGCTGGAATGGCAAATGTGGCACACTCCAGAGATCTTTGAGTCCCACTGGCAAATTATTTGATGTAGGGAGAGGAGTGTGTGAATTGGCGTAACCTTCAAATATAGTCTGCACAGAAGTTCTGGTATCTTGGGGATCCCAGCCAGCTGCAGCTAGGTTCTGAAGGGGAGACAATATCATGGCACTAAATCTTTAACATGTGGGGATATGTGATAATTTTGAGAGTTAGTATCAAAACTGAATTGAATTATAAGACATCCAGTTGCTATCAGATAGCTAGGGACTGGGTATTGAACAAAAGGCACATCACAGGCCATTGTAGCCATTGTCTGGACAGTGAGGATGAACTGCAGAAGACTCAGGGGGACAAGTCTCAAGCCCTAAGTAGCAGCCCGGAGGAGACCAGGTGAGGTTCGTTTGGATTATGGATAGGTTATGAAGGCATAGCCATGGTAATCTGCCTATGGATTCAATGTGGTGTCAGAGAGACAGGGAGTCGAGATTCAGCTAAGGGTTTGGAAATGTGGACCAACAATGTATTTTTTCCACTATTTAAGGAGGAAAATGTCATCCGGGCCACGTTCTTGCTTTGACCCAAACTGACTTCTTTTTCCTCTTGGAATTGATAAAAGAAGCAAGTGCTGGTTGAACAGGAGGAAAGTTTATCACTGGCCAAAGACTAGGAGAGCTAGGTGACAGGCTCATAAATCAGCTTCTCAGCTTTTGGAAGTTTAGGAATTCACAGGATAAGAGAAATAAGAGGAGACGGACTCTCAGGGGGTGATACTTCATGACTTTTGGGACTAGGTGGAGATATTTCAGCCGCTGGTGAGTCACCTCCTATCCTCTTTTTCTGATTCTTTCCATGAGTCATGGCAAGTGTCAACTGTCAAGGCTCTGCAGGTCATGTCCTTTAGTAAGCAGTGGATGATAACGAGATTAGAGGGAGTCTGGAGCTCACTCTGGCAGGGGTTTCAGCTTGCCTAACTAGTGTGCAACCTCTGCCATAAAAGCAATTCTGCCCTCAAAACTCAACAAGTTGGCAGGGAAGAAATTCTTCCGGGTCACCTTGGCAGTGCACAAGCGACATCCCTTAGGGAACATATACTTGTGAGTTGTGTGAACAGGTCACATTTGACAAAACCACCCTGGCACTCTTGTCCTGTCTTTTCTGTTAGGTTTTTCTCCATCGCACAAAGGCATTTCTTGTGTCTACAATATATTCTGTGCAGATCACCATCTGGTCTGGTTCCACTCAGCAAATAAACAAATAGAAGCTCAATGAGCTGAGGTAGACCTCTGGGTCCAGTGTCTGAAAATGTAATTGCTTATGTAGATATACCTGGAACTAAAAGTGCTCCTGTCTCCTCTGGCTAGCACCTTCAGAATCTATTTCAAACACTTCCCCAGATCTTTAGTAAGAAATTGCAAACCCAGAAATTATTACTATTTTTTTTTTTTATTGTTTTAGCTTCTTCTTGGGAGCTTGGCTTTGAGTTTAGTCTGACTCTGTAGTTGGGAGTCCGGCCTGAAGGTAAAGGAAGGTTTTGAAAGTGGAGCACGGGGAGAATTAATGTCCCTTGCAATGTAAAGGCCTCAGGTGATGTAACTATGGACACCTCAACAGAGGCAGAGCTACAGTCTCTAGGCGGCAGAGCTATAGTCTCTAGGCGGCAGAGCAGGGAAGCTGTTTCTGCTGCATGACAGTCAGCAAACGTTAGAGGCTCAAGGTCCTCAGAGATGGCTAACTCCTCAAAAATCACCAACTGAATTCACAAGGTCACATTTTTCCTCATTCATATCCAAAATTTGGCAGAAAACAATGGAACATTACCTAACACTATCAGGATTTATCTGGATTTTGCTTGCATCTACCCTATGAATGTACAAATCATATTTTAAACAATTATACACATTAATTTTTATATTTAATTAAATTAATTAGTATAGTTTATTAGTATGTATATGTATATACATACATACATATGCACATACATACATATGTATACATACACACACACACACACACACACACACACACACATACACACACACATATACACTCCAGAGAAAGAAAATCATTTGGGAAGAAGGGGCAGAAAAAGGCTTTTTGTAAGAAAATATCTCCTGTGATTGTGGAGGCTTTGCAAGTCCCAGGAGCTGCAGGGAGTAATTAGAAAAGCGGTAAAGGCCAGTTCAAGTCCAAACAGGAGAGTCTGGTGACCCAATCAGAGGATTGGAGAATATATTATATATAAATATCTAATACATCTATTTATATATTATGGTATATTTATGTATTTATATATTTAATTTATATAATTATACAAATCACCCTCTGTAATGACTTTGAAATTTCCCTGGGTCTACTCTTGTGTCTTGAGCTGAAGATACATAATTCAAGTTATTAAAATACTGAGAAATACCTCACATTCTTCCCGAGCTCACAGTGGCATATTCCATCAACTATTCTGTCCCCCTGAGCCTTGATCCCAATAGGTCTTCTATTTCAGATGATCACATACATTTTACCACTGGGTCCCAAGACCCCTGGCTAGATGCAATGTAATGCCAGCTAGATGCCATCAACTCTTCACTGTCTTCATGCCCACCCACAGCTAGGTCTGTATTCTCACTCTCTGAAGGCTTTAGTTTTGAGGCAGCTATAATCTATCATGCATGGCTTATTTTACTGAATGAAATTCCTATCTACACTAAGCTAATTTAAGGAGAAAACATTTATTAAGAGCCATGGATAGATGGTAGAATCAGTCAGAGTGGTTTATTTCTTGGATTCCAAGATGTTTGGTCAACCTTTATTATGGATGTTTCTGTGACGGTCGTTCCCAAGATTAATGTTTAAATAAGCAGACTGAATAAAGCAGATTGGTCTCTGTAATGTATGTTAAAGTCCCATTAGTTAAAGCACACACACACACACACACACACACACACACACACACACACACACACACAAAGGATTTCTTTGCCCAGTAAGAATTCACACTGGCTGATTGTCCTCTAATTGGGTCACTAGGCTCTCCTGTTTGGACTTGAACTGGCTTTTATCTCTTTTCTAATTACCCTCTCCAGCTTCTGGGACTTACCAAACCTCCACAATCAATCACATGAGCTATTTTCTTATAAAAAGCCTTTATTTGTTCCTTCTTCCCAAATGGTTTTCGTTCTCCAGAGAATCCTAACTAATGGGAGTCTAGGAAGATCTTTCAATAACTGGAAATTAAACTGTAGCACTGGGCAACTGAGGAACTGCTGCCCCTGGCACCAGATGGAAGTTTCCACCTCAGCCACGGTCTCTACAGTATTGGAAAGTGTACTGAAATGTGATTAGCTAGTTTGTGATTGCTGAGTGGTTTCAGCTGGACACTGTGACCACAAAGGCAAATGGAATGAAGTTAAGGGATGCCAAGCCTAAGGGTTCTCAGACATCACTAATGACCAATACAACTACTTATAGTTTAAAAAGATTATGAACATATACTATCAAAGATATCTAAGCCAATATTTAGGGAAAATGGAAAATTTTTATGTACTTTCTGCCCTACTTAAATCTAACCAGTTTTCTCATAGTCAACACCATTCATTTCTAGTCCTTCTAAGTCATCTTTCACAGATTTGTAGATGCTCATGCAGACCACTCTATGTGCTATTCTGCTAGACGGTGCCTGTCAATATGGGTGACCTGCAGGGGTGGGTGGGAGTTTACCTCAATTTTGACTTTGACCTCAGTTCCTCATTCCCTCTTGGTCTACTGGTGAATCTTTACTGGCTGACATGGAAGAATCTTTACATGGAAGACTGTTGATGTGGCCCATAGAAGTTAGCCTTGCAGCACAGAGAACAGGATGAGAGTGGACTTAGAGAGTTCGAAGAAAGATATCCACCCTAAAGATATCAGGAGATAAGAATGGAAACTTGTGGGTGATTGTGTTTTCTCACAGTCAGTCACTCCTGCATGTTGCAGGAACATGCATAGAGCAAATGTGTCTGCATCGTTACTCACTGCTGCTTACCACCAGTACAGGAGAGAGACCCATGACTGGGGCCTTGCAGGTACACTATTCTCCCTATCCTTGCTCAGTGCAGAACATCTTTTAGATATTAGCCACCTGCTCATACATCCATCCCTCTGTCTCAAGCTCATACCTCCCTGGGTGCATGGGAAAGCCCAGCTTCGTTGTGGCAGGGTTTTGCTGGTCTCATTATTCTTTGCCCTTATCAGTGAGCAGAAGTGAGTTCACATTTGTTTTCCTGGTTAAGACCACAGGAATAAGCAAGCATCAGGAATATCTGTCTGACCCACATATGTGAGTCAAGCATAGGCATATTTGGGAATCTAAGGTTTGTAAATTCCCACCAGACCTTTTGCTATGGTTTGGATGAGTGTTCCCCAACAGTCCCACATCTCAAAGGCTTGCTCCCAGGGCATTGCAGTTGGAGATGGTGGGACATTTGAGGGGTGAGACCTATGAGAAACCCATCAGTTCCTGGGGGCCATGCCCACAGTCAGTCTCACCTCTCAGCTTCCTGGATGACAATGCCTGTGCTTTCTTTCACTACATGGTCCAGCTCTGGTGTGGTGCTCTCTCCCAACGCTTCCTCTGATCTTGGATTAAACTCTAGAAAAGCACAGGCAACACAAGTCATTTCTCTTTTCTAAGTTAGGTGCCTCAGGGATTTCATTGTAGGGCTGTGAAACTTTACACTTTCACGAGCTACTTGCCTCGCCTCATGCATTTGTGCCTGTGTGGACACACGACCCTGACTCCCTATTCTTACTCATTTGTTATTAATGTTTTGAGGACAAGTATGATTAAGAGGTCTTGACTTCTCCAGACTTGCTAAGATGCTTTTATCAAATGCTCCCAGCAGCTGGAGACTCTTTGAAATCTGCTTGTCTGGAACGGTCCACATTCAGCCATAGATACCTGAACAACTGCACTTTGTAGCTATTGTGCAAAAATTCCTGTCATATCCTCAGAGAGGGTCAATGTGGTGAGATAAGGATATCAGGTGGTAGCCATGGCTAGCAGCCTTGAGATTTTTCACAATTTTTTCTCAAGAACCTGGAAAAGGATTGACTTTCTGCTGGATCCTGGACAAAACAACACTGGACATTGTTGAGAGACAGACTGACTCTAGGCTTTTCAGAGGCCTGATGAAAGGACAAAAAGAATCTAGATTTATGTCTTTGCCAAGGAGCAAACTCAGTAAGACCAGTCTGAGGCTGGAACCAGGAGTTAAGGTTCCTGGGGACTTGGCTTTTCTCCCTGAATAGACTGGAGTTACAGTCCCAAAGTAGTTATATTCTTGGCCTTGAAATATCTGTGTTCCCTTTGTTTGCACGAGCCACTAGCTGTGTAAGACCTCCTGATCCCAAACTTTTAATTCATTTTATTTTTTCATCCCCTGGTCATCCCACTTAGGACTGACCTGCTGCTAGTCCAGTTCAGGAGATGGTCACTACTATTAAGCTATTTCTTGTACTTTTAAAAAGTTATTTCACTGAGCCATTGTACCCATGAGCTCACAGTAGCTGTGTTTGTCTAGACAAGGTAAAGACACTCGATATTGCAGCCTGTCTTAGGGAAGTCATCACGAAGCCCACCCCAGCTGAGAGTTATTGGCAACTGATGTCTGCTTGGGAAGAAAAATCAAGTTTTCTTCAGGAGTTTGGCCCCTGCTAGGTTGTACTAAGTAGACTCAATGAGTTATAAAAATAAAGGAGTGGCATGAAGTTAGGAGGAAATATGGAGGCGTGTGATGTGGAGATGAGAGTTGGATATGACCAAAATACATTGTATACATGTATGAAAGTAAATAGATAAACAAATAAATAAGTAAAGAAGACGTTTTCCAACACCAAAAGATTTTGTGACTTGCTATCAGATCTCACAATCTATTGATGATTTCCATTCTGACAGGAGTCCAGTTTTCAAGAGGTAATATGAAGAGAATTGACAAGTGGGGCTGTGTGAAATTAAAAAGCTTCTACACAGTAAAAGAAACAATTATCAGGAGAAGAGACATCATACACAGCAAAGAGGCAGCATGTTTATCTGACAGACAATTGATATCCAGAATACATAAAATTTAACACCTATGGAAGAAGAAATTTAATCAATAAATAAGCAAATGAACTGACTTGATAATTTGTAAAAGAAAAAAGTACAAATTATCAATCAACTCATCCTTTCCGCTAGGGAAACACAAAACTTACTGAGATTCCATCTCAAAATGGCTCAAAATCAAGAAAGCACAAAACAAAAGATGTAATGAGGATGTATAGGGAAATGTTATACATTGTTGATGGGAATGCAAATTAGTACAGCCAGCATAAAAATCAGTATGGAGGCTCGTCTACAACCTGAAATTAGAACTACCATATGGTCCCTCCATATTCCTGGGTAGTCTAGAGACACCTACACAGCAATGCTCACTTGGTTCTTCATGGTCACCTGGCTTTGTACTCAGCCGAGGCATCTATCATCACATGGATGGAGAAAGTGCAGAGCTTTATTCTACCATAAAGAAGCATGGGGTTATGACACCATAGGAAAATAGATGGAGGAAAGAGCTTAAGCTTTGAAATAAGCCAGACTCAGAAAAGACGAATACCATGCATTCTTTTCTCATAACTGGAGTCTAGGGTGAAAAACAGAGATGAAAGTTAAAGGGAGACTAGTAGGGAAGCAGAAGGGGTAGGGGGAGTTGTGGGGAGTAGATATGGTCAAAGTACATCATAGGATATATGAAAATGTCACAGTGAAATACAAATGTTGTATAATTAGTATGTGTTAATAAGAATGTAAAAAAGTATGATGGGTAAGTTCTGAATGTGTGTGTGTGCATGTGTGTGCACCTGGATATGCAGGTATATGTGTATGTGTGTGTGCATGTGTGTGCACCTGTATATGCAGGTATATGTGCATGTGTGTGCGCCTGTATATGCAGGTATATGTGCATGTGTGTGCACCTGTATATGCAGGTATGTGTGCATGTGTGTGCGCCTGTATATGCAGGTATATGTGCATGTGTGTGTGTGCATGTGTGTGCACCTGTATATGCAGGTATATGTGTATGTGTGTGTGCATGTGTGTGCGCCTGTATATGCAGGTATATGTGTATATATGTGTGCATGTGTGTGCGCCTGTATATGCAAGTATATGTGCATGTGTGTGTGTGCATGTGTATGTGCCTGTATATGCAGGTATATGTGCATGTGTGTGTGTGCATGTGTGTGCACCTGTATATGCAGGTATATGTGCATGTGTGTGTGTGCATGTGTGTAAGTAGAAACCAGAGAACAACCTTAATTGTCTTTCTTACTTAGGTCCTGTCCAACTTGTTTCTCTCTCTCTCTCTCTCTCTCTCTCTCTCTCTCTCTCTCTCCCTTTCTTAACTTTCTATTGATTCTTGGCTAATTTCCCATCATGCATCCCGATCCTACTTATCTCTTGGTCCCTTTTTATCTGCCCTCTACCCTTGCAACCTCCCCCAGAAAAGAAAATTTAAAGATGAAAATTAAAAAAAAAAAAAAAAAGCAAGCAAAAAAAGAAGCCCACCTCTTGGTGGAAGCTGTGGTATGTCAGAGTGGTTTGCACAGGATACTCTTTTGTCTATACTTCCTTACTTGCAAATGTTCATTGCAATGAGTCATTGGTCTGGTTCAAGGCTGCTT
>JADRCD010226047.1:6366-18129 GCA_019843815.1 Montemys delectorum
TGTGTGTGTGTGTGAGAGAGAGAGAGAGAGAGAGAGAGAGAGAGAGAGAGAGAGAGAGAGAGGTGCATGTCCACTTCATCTAGCTATTTTTGGGTTTCGTTTCCCTTCATTCGTTTTCTTTCTTCTTTCCCTTCTTATCCCATTGGCGAATTGAGGTAGCAAAAGGCAATACCATGAAATGTATGTTTGTTTTGGTCTGCTTTTACTTGCGTTGAATTTTCAGACTGGAGAAGATGCAATGGGCTATGCCGACTTTAGGATCAGGCAAACTATTTTTTCTACCTTTAACCAAGATCCCAAATGCATCGTGATGGAAGGTGACTGTGTCTCTAGAGAACTGTTCAACTTTAAACCTCTCTGTGATTCGATGGGACGAGACACTGGGCTTTGTTTTCATTCCTGAAAGGGGGAATTCCACCTACCAGTTTTGGTGGAACACCATCTTTCTTTTCTACCAGACTATGTTTAACTCTTATGTCTTCTGAGGATGATCAGATAAACCAAATGAAAATCAACTAACAAATGGCTTATTAGCCACCTCTCCTAGTCCACATTTAAATGGCATATCCACTCCCTGATGTTTCATGCAAAAAAAAAAAAATATGATTCGAACATAGAAAAGTTTAAACACATAACCGTACATAAGAGAATCCGAGGAGCTGGAACCCAACTTAACTTCTCTCAAATTACAGTCAGATAAGAGACTCTTGTCTATAAATTATTCAAAGATCACTTGTCTTGCTTCCTGCAGATTCAAAATGCTCATTGCCCTCATTCAGGAAATCTAACTGATTGCTTGTTCTTTGTTAGTTTCCCTAAGACTCCTAATGTGGCCCACTGTTGACTTCTGTCTATTCTAGGGCTGTGAACGGTATGACATTTACAAGCTCCATTAAAGAGAAAAGTGTGGGCAGAGCTCTTTATTCACAGGCGAGAGCGAAAGGCAAGACAGCCGGATGGGTGAGGTAAGGACTGAGGATGAGGGCTCGCCATCTCGCCTCTTCACCTGCTTCCTCCTGCTCACAGGTTTCTCACAGGGCACACCAGGCTCCAGCGGGGACTGGGAGCCTTGGAAAATGGCCAATTCCTGCATTCTGATAATAGAATTAGTTGTCATAATGTCTGTTTCCATAAAGATCTCTTTTCTATCAGTGTGGTTTGGAAGTTTAACATAGGTTGTTTTTGTGTGACTTGCTTTGCAAGTAAGTAGATAGACATTCTGTAAATAAACCCCACCCTGCCCCCCAAAAATGAAGAGATGTGAACTGTAGGAATATAGTATCCATGTTATTATTACAAAACATCCACAGGGGCTGGAGAGATGGCTCAATAGTTAGGAACACTTGGCTGCTCTTCCAGAGGACCCAGGTTCAAGTCTCAGCACTCATATAGTTGCTCACAATCATTAGAAATTCCAGGTCTAGGGGATCCAATTCCCTCTTCTGGCCTACCTGCACAGGCACTACAGACATGTGACACACAGACACACATGCATGTAAAACACTAATACATGTAGACTAAAATATATCAAAAGGAAAGGCTTAGAAATTATTTTAATGGTATAGCTTTTAAAGCACCAATCACAAAACACAGCTTTTGTTGTACTTTTTCTTTATAGCTTATATATGACTTGTCTAAAAACAAAAGTGACTGTTGAGGCCAGGTGAAGTGGTGCAATTCATAAAGTTCTTGCCTTACAAACACAAGAACCTGAGTTCAATCCCCTAGACCCTCTATAAAAAAAGATGAAGTGATGACATCCACTGGTAATCCACGCGCAAGGCAGCAGAGACGAGTAGATCCCTGGAATTCGATGGCCAGGCAGTCTATCCTAATTGGCAAGACCTAAGCCAATGAGCTTGTCTTGTCTACACGGTGAGTGGATGGCTTTGCTAAAGAGCAGTGCCTCCAGGCTTTGAAGGCCTGGAGGCAGACTCAGAGGTTAGGACCGCACACTGCTCTTCTAGAGGACTTGAGTTTGATTCTCAGCACTAAGGCTGAGTGACTCACAAGTCCCTGTAACTCCAGCTCCAGGGTATAAGATGCCCTCTTCTGGCTCCAACAGACACTGCACACATGTGTATATACCCCCACAGGCATACACATACACATACATATAATTGTTTTAAAAGTATTTAAAACATTCAACTGAGGATGTACTCTGGTATACACAAACATATTTATTTTCATACACATGAACATACATACAGACAGACAGATAGACACACCCACCATGAAAAATGAGTAAAATTTTATCTATTTATTTATTTATTTATTTATTTTTGGTTTTTCGAGACAGGGTTTCTCTATAAAGCCCTGGCTGTCCTGGAACTCACTCTGTAGACCAGGCTGGCCTGGAACTCAGAAATCTGCCTGCCTCTGCCTCCCAAGTGCTGGGATTAAAGGTGTGCACCACCACTGCCCGGCAAAATTTTAAAATAAAATAAATCAAGCCTTTCAACCCAAAGCTTCAAAGAACACTCAACATAGGATTTACTCTTCATACCACGCACATCATCTTCTTCCAAATCCTGCCATGTTTCTTCTCTTCTGCCTCCTCCTCTCCATCCCGAAACTGACCTATAGTAGAAAATCCTTTCATTTCACTCATGTGTTCCTTTTCTTAGCAGAACACATTGTCTGTCAACTCGGCACCCAGTTCTGTTAGAGACAACATGAGGACAAGCATTGTTGGGCTCACTGAGCACAGAGACAGGATTGTGGGCAAGTGCCAATGGACCCAGGGGGATCTGACTCCTGTGTGTGTAATTCTGTAGGGAGGCCCAGAAGATTCTCACAGGGGAATAGTAGTTCAGCTGAGCCCAACCAGATACAGAGTCCAGCCATGCGGAGGAAGGAGAAAGGCCCAAGCAGAGGGGACAGTCTACTCCTGTAGTGTGTTAACCGTCCTTGGTCCGCTGTGAATTTTTGTGGCATTTTGCATGTACTGTTGTTTTCTTGATGCTGGGTCTATGTACATATTCACACATATATGTATGTACATATACAGCCTGACCTCAAACTCAGCTTCCTCCTGCCTCAGCCTGCTAGCCTCAGGGATTACAGCCATCCACACCACCCAGTGCTTGCCTTCCATCCTTTTTATCGATCAGACCCTGTTGTCAATTCACTTAATTCCACAATTGTCTTTGTAAAAGATTTTTTTTTTCTGGGTACTACACACTTATCAGAAAACCTGGAACTTCCAGGTCACTCCTTGTATAACATGGCTTCTCTAAGTGTGTCTTGTCTAAAAAGTTTGTACCAGGTATTTCAGCTTTTTCTTCCATTACTGAATATCCCACACTACGTCTTTGAACCCAAAAGAGCTAATTATGCAGAATCCTACCCCCACTAATCATTTCATTTCAAAACCTATTCACTCAAGTGTGGAGGCACACATCTTTAATCCCAGAACTCCAGAGGCAGAGGCAGATGGGTCTCTGTGAGTTCAAGACTCGATCTACATAATGACTTCCAAGTTAGGGATACACGGTGAGACTTCGTCTCAAAAGGAAATAAAATCGTCCGTAGACGCGCATACAGGAACCGTTGAGTGTGAGTCTTGATGCTGGATTCAACCTCACTGGAAAATCTTGCTGCTTCCTCTATAAAACCCTAAGGAAGCACCTCAAAAGCAACCATTATACTGGATTTGATAGTGACTTAAGAAGGCCTTACATTGCAAATACAGACTCAGGTCTAAAAACACGGATGTTCGATACTCTGTAGGTCTCCCAGTGTATAACGAACTGAAGAACTTAAGTCTCGGAATGCCGTGTAGGGACTAGGTACCACCTTTGGAGACACCTAAGCTTCTGTTGGATCCTGGTTCTCCAGCTGACTAGCGGTGAGACATCTTGAGTGGGTCTCTTACCCTCTATGAGCCTCACCTATCATCTGAACGTTGCGGGTAATGACGTCAGCTTACATGAACCGCTGTGTCAGAGATGATGCCTGCTGACTTCCTCACAGGCCAATGCCGAATCAGTGGTCCTTTTGACAACTGACACCTAAATCAGTGAGAAGCTTAATCAATCAATGAATAAACAGTCCAGATGGGAAAGGTTAAAGTTCTTGATTTGAATAAATTTATCTCCAACTTCCACTTTTCCTTGAGGAGCAAAGTTCATGAACGACCGAGTTGGTCTGATAGCCCAGGATAAAGATGAAAACTCTCTGTCTACATGTTGTGTCTCGCAACTTCTTCGTGTGCATGTTTGCTTGTGTTGGGGTCTCTGGTATCTAGGAGCAGAACTCTCGATATGGAGAACTTCAACACTGAAGTGAACATCCCGCCTGGAGCAAAGGTGCAGTTTGAACTTCATTACCAGGAGGTGAAGTGGAGGAAGTTCGGATCCTATGAGCACAAGGTTCATCTGCAGCCAGGGAAGCTGGCCAAGCACTTGGAGGTGAGCCTGGATTCACCGGGTCGGCAATAATGCATATCTCTGGCTTATTTTTTGTCGCCACCACCATTGGCAGTGTTATAGGTCATCTAAGGGCCCCTTGCCAAGATGCTAGAGCACTGTGAAAAATTTTTAAAGATTTGTATATTTTGTTTTATATGTATGAGAAAGTGTGTGTGTGTGTGTGTGTGTGTGTGTGTGTGTGTGTAATAGAATAGTATGAAAAACAGTATATCGTTTTGCTCTTAGGTATGCTAAAATTCCACCATTGGCAGATTGACTCTGAATGTTGTGTGCTAAAAAGATTCAGAGTTAGAGTCAACCTTGCCATTTCTCTACAGATTTCAATGCAAGCTTAGCTCCTTATGTGCTAAAGCAGTCCACTGTTCGCTGTAGCGTAGTACCACAAACCATGTAACCCAAAACGACAGAAACCTGTTCTCTCGTGGTCAAGCCGAATTCTGCAAATCAAGATGTAAGCAGAGTGCCTGTGGATTGTCCATAGGCTAAGAGGATAGATGAATCCTTGGAAAATTTAAAGTCTATGATGAGAGTGGAGAACACACGTTGTCCCTTGCTTCCGGTATCTGCCAGGTGCTGGCAGCCCTTGGCCTTGTGGTGTCGCGTTCCGCTCGAGATTGCTCCTCCTCTGAGTGTCTCAAATCTCCTTCCGTCTTCCTCTTCCTGGATTTAAGAGCCAAGCAGCAGAGGATGACTTCACCCTCAAGATGCTTAGCTTAGTCAGATCCCTCGAGACTTGTTCCCAAATAAGTTCAAATTTAGATTCCAGGGTTTGAGTAATGAGCTACCACTCAACCCATGAAACTTTAACCTTCATGGTAAAGGTGTCCTGAGTCTCCACTTTCTTGTCAGTAAAAGGTATACTATCTGGCGTTTGAGTCTCACAGTTACCAGAATCATAAGCCAGATAAACTACTTTGCCTATAAAATATCTAGCCTCGGGAATTTTAACACACACACAGACACACACACACACACACACACACACACACACACACACACACATACACACACACACACACACACATACACACACACACACTCATACATCTAAAACAAAATATATAAATCTTTTAAAATTTTTCACAGTGCTCTAGCATCCTGGCAAGGGGCCCTTAGATGACCTGTAAGATGGGGGCCAGCTCTACGCAGAAGAGCTATGTGCTCATATGGCTGACCTAGATGGCTCATCTTCTTTTATACTAATTCCCTATCTTGAAAACTCACCCAACAATAGCAGCCGCCATCCCTTCCAAGGTGACACCCAATTACCTGTGTAAGGCCCTGTCTCTTGTTTGTGGGTGTAGGGGGGTGTACGAGTGTGCTCATTGGTAAACTCACCTGTATGTATGCAGGTAAAGGTCAGAGGTAAACTTTGAGTATTTTCTGTCACTTTCCACATTTTCTTTGGAGACAGGGGATCTTCCTGAACCTAGAGCTCATTACCTGGCCAGTGGGTCTCCAGGATCCTGCTGTCTCCATTCCCCAGTGCCGAAGTTATAGGTGCATGCTACGGCATCCAGATTTGACATGAGCAATGGGGATTAGAACTTAAGTCCTCATGCTTGCCTGGGAAAGTACTTAACCCACTGAGCCATCTCCAGCCTGAGGCCCAACCCACTTCAATTAATGCCACCCTAGTGAGCAAGGTTTCCAGTATGTGACCATACTAATATTGTGTCCTGATGGGTAGTGTTAATTGTCACCTTGATCGAATGTAGACATACAGAAGAATTATCTTGATTATATTGACTGATGTGGAAAGGCATATCTTCGCTGAGGATAGGATGGTCCTGTTAAATGGAGCTGGATTAAAGCGAAGTGGCTTGTGTTCATCTCTTTCTGTTTCCTGATTGGGTGTCACCTGATCTATGTTATCAAGCTCCTGCTTCTTCTTCTTCTTGCCGGCCATGACGGACGGTGCCGTGAACTGTGACTGAAAACGAACCTGTTCTCCCTTCAGTTGCTCTTCTCAGAGTATTTTTTATCACAGCAACAGAAAAAGAAACCGAGTCATGTGTCCACACCATAGTCAGGAGAATCAAATCCTGGGATGAATGAGGTGGCACAATGTTGGAATCCGGGGAACTTAAATGGCTTCCCAGAATGCCCACAGTACCATGCTCGGGAAGCTGGGAGATAAGAAACAACGTCAGAGAGCTTAAGAGCGAGTTTCCGTTCCTGCTTTAAAGAGCCTAAGGAAGCTGATGCCTTTGCTTTCACCTCTTTAGGTGAATGTGTGGATTATTGAACCTCAAGGAATGAGATTTCTTCATGTTCCTGACACATTTGAAGGCCATTTCCAAGGTGTCCCAGTCATATCCAAAGGACAACAGAAGGTACTAGATGCATTGCTCATTGCCAGCTATCCGAGTGGTCACTGGGTCCTGGCTCTTTTTCTCCTGTGCTCTGAACATTGGGGGGAGGGGGGGAGGGAGGGGGTGCAGGGGGGTGGTCTGATGGGCTCAGGTCAAAGGCTAGGGTTTCTTTTCTATTAAACATACAAAGCAGCCAGGTGGTGGCGCACGCCTTTAATCCCAGCACTTGGAAGGCAGAGGCAGGCGGATTTCTGAGTTCGAGGCCAGCCTGGTCTACAGAGTGAGTTCCAGGACAGCCAGGGCTATGCAGAGAAACCCTGTCTTGAAAAACCAAAAATAAATAAATAAATAAATAAATAAATAAATAAATGAATAAATAAATATACAAAGCAACGCTCCCAATTATGTAATTTCATTGTATTCATTTTGGAGCCTCCTATTCCTCACAAGACAATTTTCACATAAAAATCACAAGACATATTCGCTCTAATTGTCTTTGCCGTAGTGGCCAATAAGAAACAACTATGAAAAGGCCATAGTCCTCTCAGAATGTACACAGACTCTTTCCAGAGTGGGAGCCATTTCTTCCACGGTATCTGGTGGGAGACTCTTTGGAGCTCTTTTTTTAAAGGCCTAGTACCTGGAGAATAGTACCACAGTCTCTTGGATACTCCAGCCAATTGCTCTAACTCTCATTTCCATAAGTATTAGGCCAGTGGATGTTGTCATCATGCTGTTCTCCTGTATGATGAGCAGAGGCAACTGTCAATACACACACACCCCAATCAGGATCTGAGAGTAAAGATCAGCTTCTGATATCTCTATGTCCTTTGCAGGCACATGTGTCCTTCAAGCCCACAGTAACACAGCAAAGAAAATGCCCCAACTGCACAGAGACTGCAGTGGATGGGGAGCTGGTGGTGGTGTATG
Organism: Montemys delectorum; assembly: GCA_019843815.1. Taxonomy (NCBI): domain Eukaryota; kingdom Metazoa; phylum Chordata; class Mammalia; order Rodentia; family Muridae; genus Montemys; species Montemys delectorum. Next base: position 14,045 of record JADRCD010226047.1, read on the forward strand.
ATGTCAACAGAGAAGAGAAGGCCGGGGAACTTGAGGTGAGTGCTTTCAGGCCACAGAACTACCACGCTGAGGCCAAAAAAACCCTTATTGCTGTTGAACAAATTCCTTGGCTTGTGAGTGGCTCCTAGTTGTCAAGGGGAGGGTTCAGGATACAGAGAAAAGACTACAATCATATTTTTTCTGATTGGCATCCAAAAATTATCTATAATACTATAAAAAAATAAAAGGAGCTATAGAGATTGGCTAGTTGGTTAAAATACTTGTTATGCATGCGTGAAAGCCTGGGTTCTACCCCTAGAACATACCTAAAGAATTTGGGTGTGGTGGTATCCTGTCCTAGTTTTATTTATTATTGTGATAAAATACCCTGATGTAAAACTTAGGGGAGAAAAGGGATCTTATTCATCTTATAATTTTAGATTGTAGTTCATCATAACAGGGAAGTCACAATGACAAGAGCTATTCATAACACATCCAGAGTCAAAAGCAGAGACAAATGGATGTACACACGCTCACTGGCTTACTTGTTTGAGCTGAGCTAAGCTAAACTACTCTCTTGTGCAATTCAGAATCCCCCCTGACAAGGGAATGGTGATGCCCACAGTGATCTGGGGTCTTCCACAACAGTTAACATAAGACATCCCACATGCACAGACAGGCCCACAGGCCAACCCAACGTAGACTGAGACTCCCTCCTTCCACCACTATAAGTTCCATCAAGTTGACAATTAAAACTGATGATCAAGCAGGTATTTGTTCCCCCCGCCCCTACTGAGTCTAATGACCTCAGTGGTAGACCATCCTACATGTATCTCCCAGGGTCTGGTGAGAATGCTATTTCTTTGGAGACTTCCTTCATAATCAGATCAGTTCGCATGCTGTGCTGAAAACACTTGTTAGCTGTCTGCATCCTCACTGGTTGAGTCCTATGTAGGCAAAGACTACCTGACTCACCATTGCTTAGCAGAGTGGTTCGCTGCAACGGGCCTTGAGGGGATGACTGGATGCAGTGGGACAGGGCAGAGTGGAGCATATTGTGGTGGTGGGGGGGGAGCAGAACAGCTTAGACTGCCAGAAAAGAGGAGCAAGAGAAACATCAGGAGAAAAGGATGGGTACACACCAAGCTTCCACCTCTGCTCTTTTTCATCGTCATGGACATGTTTGCTTCTCCTGGAGCCTATCTCTCCTCTATAGTCTCCAGCTGCCATTCCTTACCTACCAAACATCGCTTACCATCTGACTCATACACACGTTTTTTTGTTTTGTTTTGTTTTGTTTTGTTTTTGTTTTTGTTTTTGTTTTTTTTAGGTATTTAATGGATATTTTGTTCACTTCTTTGCTCCTGAGAACCTGGACCCAATTCCCAAAAACATCCTTTTTGTTATTGATGTCAGTGGCTCCATGTGGGGGATTAAGATGAAGCAGGTAAGGACTCTGTGTTCGTGGGGTAGCTGAGAGTCCTACCCCTTTTTGCTCTCTTTAAATAATGCAGTATTATAAGTTGTTATAAATAATAAGTCAGGGTTCCCTCTGACCCCACACTTCTGACTAAAACTCAGGAACTGTACTCATTGATCCTCACTGACTAAGGGCATCAGCCCTTCCAAAAATTGGGAGGTTATTGTATGTCCCCTTGGCTTATACGAAAATCAGTGCTTTCTTGTAAAAATCCTTCTGACTTCCAAGTTTCCTCCTCTCTCTTCCCTCTCTTGATGTGTTTTTTTTTTCTAATTCTATGTCTCAAAACTCACCCTTTGAACAGTCCCGTGTTTATATAATGTGTTCTCTTTCTGATCATGTCTTAGCACTGTGTTTAGCTTTAGTATATTGCCATTAGTCACAAGTAACTTTAAAAATCCTCATAAACATATCATGAGTGTGTGCATGTGTGTGTGTGTGTGTGTGTGTGTGTGTGTGTGTGTGTGTATGTGCATGCTATGTACTTGTGAATGTCTATGTAGTGCACATGAAGGCCAGGGATGGACTTCTGGCATCTCCATCTATTACTCTCCACTTTATCTTTGGAGACAAAGTCTCTTCTCCAAACCCAGAGTGTGCCCTTTTAGACTAAGGCTGGCTGGCCAGTAAATCCTTGGACATCTGCCTGTCTCTGCCCCCTCAGTGCTGGGGTTATATGTGCACACCAGCACACTTGTCTTTTACATGGTTGGCGGTGACCCAAACACAAGCCCTCCCACTTTCATAGCAAGCTCTTTACCCATGGAACCACCTCCCTGCCTGTCTTTAGTCTATCATTTTTATCTACGTTGTCCTTCCTTGGGGTGCATATTGCATCTGATCTCTTCTAGTTCAGAGATCAACATAGTCTTATCCTTGATAAAGAGAATAGAGGCAAATCTAAACAATAAGTGAGGTGATTTCTCCTCCTCTTCCTCCTCCTCCTCCTCCATCTTGGTTTTTCAAGAGAGAGCTTCTCTTGAACTCTCTCTGTAGACCAGGCCTCATACTCAAATACCTGTCTGCCTCTGTCTCCCTAGTGCTGGGATTAAAGGCATACACCTCCACTGCCCAGCAGTAAATTAATTTCTTAATTTACCCATTAAGCCAAATAATTTGAACAATCAGCTAACTATTCCTTCATCGGGAGCCATTTTTGACCACCTCATGTAACTACTATTCTGTAACAACACAAAAGATGTCCGTGTCCTGGATGATCCCCGCCCATCTGAGCTTGGACCGTGCTACAGATCCTGCTGTTGATAATCTGCTGCAGTTCTTTTTTTTTTTTTTTTTTTTTTTTTTTTTTTTTTTTTTTACTACAGGAGACTTTCCTGTGCATTTTATAAAGTCGAGCATCATCCATAACCTGGCTCACCTGATTTCAGTAGTGCAACCTCCATGCTAGTTGTGACAACTGCTAACTACATCCAGGCTGAGGAGACAGGATAACTGCTGTTGTCTGTACTGTGTACCAGTGATGACCTGAGTTTAATCCCCAAAACCCATGTGAAAAAAAAATCAAGTATGGTTTTGTACTCCCAGCTCTGGAGAGGCAGAATCAGACAGGTCCTTGAGTCTAACAGTCCAGCCAGCCTAGCGCAATGAGGCCACTGAAAAACCCTGTCTCAAAAATGTTGGTAGATGTCACCTAAGCAATGACATCCTAGGTTCTCTTCTGGCCTCTACATGCACACATACACATGTGCATGTACAAACACACACACAAACACACAAAACTTCATTTTTTACCCTCTATTTTTAACAAAAAGTTGGCCCCCAATAACATCATTATTCTGAAACAAATTTTTATTTACCATTCCTTTCTTTCTTCACTCAACAAATATCGGTGAAATACCTACTGTGTGTCTGGAAGCTCCAAGGGATTTCCTAAATTTGTACTGCTTATTTTTAAAGTAGGACTAGCCAACCTGGTGTATTTAAGAATACAGAAAAAAAATTGAATATCTAAAGTCCAATAGTATATGCTCAGAACATAAGGGACAGGTCTGTGTTGACTGCAGTGTTTCTTTGATAAGTTGAGTTTGAGTCAGTACTTGGAGGATGAACAGGGCCAGTGGTGAGCCTGTTGATTTCTCCTTTGGCTTGAATTGTATGTAATGGGACCTCACTCAGTTCTCTTTTGAAATAGACTGTGGAGGCGATGAAGACCATATTGGATGACCTAAGAACAGACGACCAATTCTCTGTGGTTGATTTCAACCATAATGTCCGAACCTGGAGAAATGATTTAGTTTCAGCTACTAAAACACAAATTGCAGATGCCAAGAGATACATTGAGAAAATCCAGCCTAGTGGAGGTGAGTGGGTCTGCCCCACAGCCTACAGGGAAACTTCTAAAAGGTTCAGTGTAGGTTCTCACAAGATTCATAGCCCCTGCTGAGTGTAGTGACAAGTCTTATAATCTTAGCACTTAGAACAGTGCAGTAGAAGAAGTGAAAGTTCAGAGTCCCCATGAGCTACAGCTAGTTTAAGACCAGCCTGCAATACACAGTAAAGCCTGTTTCCAACAACTACAACAGTCAAGAATTATTATTCTCTAACTAACTGGTATTTGCCCAATTTGCTGTAGTCTTTAAATACATGTATTGATTTTTTTAAAAAA
>JADRCD010226047.1:18529-35503 GCA_019843815.1 Montemys delectorum
AAAAAATGAATAGTGTTGGTGGAGAAATAATAGCACACAATGTATTTGTGGAGAAATAATAACACACAATACATCTCACACTTGTCTTTAAATATTTTACAAAAAAATGTTTATTAAGTCATTCTAGGCTTCCTTATTAACTATATGATGTATGTATGTGTGAGTGTGAGTGTGTGTGTGTGTGTGTGTGTGTGTGTATGTGTGTAAAATATAAATACATTCCAGAGAATTTCAGCAAGGTCATTTTGATTCCTTACGTTTGTTGCCTTACAAGATGACAGACCAGTGCACTCAAGGGCTTATTTTATCAAAGGATAGAGTTTAAATTATTTACTGCACTGTGAGATCTTGATGATTAACAAAAAGTAGTCACTTTGAAAGCAATCAAGTGAATTTAATATTGAGCAAATTATGTATAAGAAGTTAAACAGATGAACCTGAATCCAGGTTGTGGTGTATGTGTGTGTGTATACATACGTGCGCACGTTATATCATTTTAACAGGCACGAATATCAATGAGGCGCTGCTTCGGGCAATTTTCATTTTGAATGAAGCCAATAACATGGGATTGCTGAACCCCGACTCAGTCTCTCTGATCATTTTGGTTTCTGATGGAGATCCAACAGTAGGCAAGTATTTCTACTGACCAATGTTTTCACTGTTGCTTCGAAGAATGTTATTTGCTTAATATGGGCACTGTAATGGCATCTATGTACATTTCTAAAACATTTTAAACCCTGGCTTCTGCAAGGAAGTCTCCTGACCCAGAAGCACCCAGGAGCAATCTTTAAAAAAATAAAAATCGTGTGAGAAGATTTGCTTTTGCATGAGGAGAGCTAATGAAAGGTAGAAGGCGTGGGCATAGAAATAAAAATGAAACTCAAAGGAAATAAATATATAGACATGTGCAAAACCAGAATAGGATACCATTTCAGCAGCATTGTTAACCAGGCATTGCTCTTGAAGGCCTCTGTTTCTCCAACACACACACACACACACACACACACACACACACACACACACACACACAGGCTCAGAGAAGTAAGGCTGCGCGCTCATCTACATTGTGAGAGCTGCTGGTGCGGAATGGTAAATGCCTTCATTTCCTCAGCATTGGGTCTGGGGAGATGGTAGATGGGAGTGGAGAACGGTTGGTGTTTATCTCCGTTCCCACAGGAATGTAGTCTCTATTGTTCTTCGCTCTCTTTCCAGCTGCCATGGGAGAAATGACTGCTGGCTTGGACAACCTTTCGATAAATCATTTTTTCTTTCCTTATCTACAAAATGGTTTCAGCATCTCCCTGTTTCTATTACCTGCTGTTATTTTTATGAGCATCTTCCTATTGGCGAGAATTGGGAATAATGGATGCCAGGTGGTGTGGCCGTGGATGCCTTGTTGTATGCACAAGGATGGGTGCTGTACAGACGAATAAGAGAAAAGTGTGGCAGGCAATTATCATGGTGGCAACCAGGGGGTCAAAAGGAGGAGGACCATCCCCTTCCATTAGCACTGACACCAACTGGGACCGTTGTTATGTGTTTGTGGTCGAGTCTCTCTTTCCTCCATTTTATATCTTGTAGCTTTTAAAATGGAAGTTTTGAATAATATCATAAAGAATAAAAGGGAATCACGCGCGCGCACACACACACACACACACACACACACACATACATATGTTATGCCTGTTACTCTCGTTTCTTAATCACTCATTTTCTGCACTGGAGTACATCTCTGGCTACTAGCTTCCTTAGGCATTAGTACATCCCCGTTTTACTCTATGTACATATTTGTGTGTGCAGGTATATATACATATATAGGTAAGGATGCATGCATTAAATATAAGGATACCCTACATGTATCCATTTACTTTGATTTTACTCTTTTAAAAAAAAAAATACCTCAGGGCTGGAGAGATGGCTCAGCAGTTAAGATCACTGACTGCTCTTCCAGAGGTCCTGAGTTCAATTCCAGCAACCCCATGGTGGTTCACAAGGATCCAATGCCCTCTTCTAGTGTGTCTGAAGACAGCTACAGTGTACTCACATACATAAAACAAAGAAATAAATCTAAAAAAAAATAAGCCTACCTCTCTCTCTGACAGAAACAAAACGCAATGTCTTTGAACATGAAAGTAGAGGAGTGACTAGTTGGAAGGAGGAAAGAGATCAGCAGAAATGAGCAGTGACAAAAAAAAATATAACAGGGAGAATTTGCCCAAAATAAATTATGTGCATATAGAAAATGCCACAACAAAACTCATTGTTACATAAAATAATATATGCTAATAAAACATTGGGGTGTTTTTGAGATTATTGAATATGAATACCTAGATCAGCTGCATGGGATTTCCCAGCTCCATAATTTAACCAACTTCTTTTATGGGTAACCTGTTTTGAGTTGTTTCTAATATATCACACTATACCTAAGGAAAGCTGCTAGGCACTGTTGCCACCACATCAAACCTTCATGAAAGAGCCCCTGCATTTTAAAAGTTCTAAGTTTTGACTTACTGGATCAGAGGTTAAATGCAGTTTTAGTTTTGATTGGTTTTAAAGATTTACCTCTTCTTACTGGTTCCTCTTGCCTTTCTGCTACCACCAATTCTAGGGGAATTAAAACTGTCCAAAATTCAGAAAAATGTGAAGCAGACCATCCAAGATAACATCTCCCTGTTTAGTTTGGGAATTGGATTTGATGTCGACTATGATTTTTTGAAGAGGCTGTCCAATGAAAATCGTGGTATTGCTCAGCGGATCTATGGGAACCAGGACACATCCTCCCAGCTCAAGGTTTAACACTCCTTTTCTACTTTCCTGCAGATCATCCGATTGTTCATACCGACCCCCTCAGAAGACACTAAACTTAGCTCAGATTTGCTGGAGCCATATTTTGCTCTTAAAATTCCAGCAACTCTTCAGTTGCTTTTGCACACATTCCCATCGCTGCTTTCAGCACTGGCTAATGCGAACCAGAAAGACCAAGGCCAAACCTGTGTCTGTTCTGTGAACCAAGAGGCCTTTGTCCACCTTGGGCTTCTGCCAGCCTCCTCGTCCCACGAGCAATTGCTCATCCCACTTTCATGGCCACCTATTCTCTCTCTGAATTGTGTTGGCATTTTAGATATTATTTTTATAATGTAAACCAAGTCCACCTGAGCCCTTTAAGCTTCCTTAAACAAGACAGAGATGGACCAATTGGGTGGCATGTTGACAAATGCCTTTAATTCCAACATACAGGAAGTAGAAACAAGTGGATCGCTGTGGGTTCAAGGCCAGCCCATGTCCATAACAAGTTCCAGGCCACCTAGAGCTACATATTCACACACACAAACACACACACACACACACACACACACACACACACACACACACACTGTTTGTTTTATTGTACTTTTAAATAAAATAACTTTACTCTAATTGATACACAAAACCTTTACACTGTTAGTTTAAGGAAGCCACTGAGCAGTTTCTCAGTCCTAAACTCTGTACCTCTCCGTGAAGTTCTGCGCAGCTAGAATGGCCATCCTGAAGTCAGGGGAGCTCCCCACAGGGCTTCTCACAGGGCTCCCACGGGGCTCCCATGGTATTCCCATGGGACTTCTCAAGTACACTGTCAGTTGCCTTTTAATTTACTTGTCCATCACAGAAAAAAAAGAAAGGAAGGAAGGGAGGGAGGGAGGGAGGAAGGAAAGAAGGGAGGGAAGGAAGGGAGGGAGGGAAGAAGGAAAGAAGGAAGGGAGGGAGGGAGGGAGGGAGGGAGGGAGGAAGGAAGGAAGGAAGGAAGGAAGGAAGGAAGGAAGGAAGGAAGGACGGACGGAAGGGTGACGAATTGAAACTAGCAAATAATTAGCTTCACAAGCTTTTTATGATACCCGTTTTTATTAAATGGACAACCAAACTAGGCCAATGCCAAGAACAGCATTGGAACCTTGGGCTACCTAGAAGATATGGTTCTGATTCAGGTTATTTTTTTTTTAATTTATTTATTTGGTTTTTTCGAGACAGGGTTTCTCTGTCCTATAACTCACTCTGTAGACCAGCTGGCCTCGAACTCAGAAATCCGCCTGCCTCTGCCTCCCAAGAGCTGGGATTAAAGGTGTGTGCCACCATTGCTCGAAAGATTTATTTATTTTATTTATGTGAGTACCGTGTAGCTGTCTTCAGACACACCAGAAGAGGGTGTCAGATCTCATTACAGATGGTTGTGAGCTACCATGTGGTTGCTGAGATTTGAACTCAGGACCTTTGGAAGAGCAGTCAGTGTTCTTAACTGCTAAGCCATCTCTCCAGCCTGATTCAGGTTATTTCAACCCAGATAGCTTTTATTATAAATGCCACAAGCTTTCATTTCTGATCATAACAAAAAAGGGGAGAAAATTTTTGGCTCTTAAATTGTAGATAATTTCCTATGTTTTTGTCTTCCCGCCCAGAGTTCATGGTCATGGGTGTCCATCATCCTAGAGATCCATGCCAATAAATTAAGAGATATCTGCTACATATTGAGAAGCCCGAGGTTGGGGTGGGGGGACACACTTTAGATCTACAATGTGGTATGAAAATAACTATTTGTGTATTTTTTTTTCCTTTCCTATGACTTCTAGAAATTTTACAATCAGGTCTCTACTCCACTGCTCAGAAACGTCCAGTTCAACTACCCTCAGGCATCAGTAACAGATGTCACCCAAAACAGTTTCCACAACTACTTTGGAGGTTCTGAGATCGTGGTGGCAGGGAAATTTGATCCCAGCAAACTAGCAGAAGTTCAGAGCATCATCACTGCGACTTCGGTACGTTTGCTTCCCTGCTTATTCTCAGATTACTAATTGGTGCCCTGATGCATTCGATCTCTGTGTTAACAAGCTAACATTCTGCATCCCCAAGCATTTGTGTAGAAGAGAAGCAAGAGTTCAAAGGGAAGGCATGGCGCATCTCTGCCATCTTTTCAACCATGCTATAAAATCTCATTTTTTTTTTTTTTTTACTCAAACCCAACCTCAGTGTCTGGACTTTGTGCTCTAAGCCTATCCAGTCAAGGCTCTCTTCCTAGAATAAACCCTAAGTGCATTTACAGCAGATGAGTTAACTGTAATTCTGATGCGTGTGTGTCCATCAATTGATGCTTCCATGGTCCAGGCTAACACAGAATTGGTCTTGGAAACCTTGAGTCAAATGGACGACCTGGAGGAGTTTCTATCAAAAGACAAGCATGCAGACCCCGACTTTACCAAGAAGCTATGGGCCTATCTCACAGTCAACCAACTGCTAGCAGAGAGGTAAGGCAAGAAGAGCGTATAATTTACAAACATGAAATGTCTATCTAGAATATTTGAAGGTCGGGGTTGGGGATATAGCTTAGCATGAAAGTCTTTGCCTAAAACACACAAGGCTCTAGGTATAATTCCTATACTTCCAACCAAACAGCAAATGATACATTTGAAATCATGAGCAAGAAGTATTTGGAACCAAGAAAGGTATCAAATTAATGGAGGGACTTGTTCACAACACTTTAACGAAAACTGGGTTATTTCTTCTCTTTCTCTCCTCCTCCTCCTCCTCCTCCTCCTCCTCCTCCTCCTCCTCCTCCTCCTCCTCCTCCTCCTCCTTCTCCTCCTCCTCCTCCTCCTCTTTCTTCTTCTTCTCCTTCTTGTCTTTTCATTAAAATGGAACAAGGAGCCTGAAGACATGGATCAGCAGCTAAGAGCACTGGCTGCTCTTCTAGAGGACTGGGTGCAACTTCTAGCACCCACACGGCAGCTCTAACTCCAGTTCCAGGGAATATAGTGCTGTCTTCTGATATCTGTGAGCACTGTACACATGTGGTACACAGAAACATACCTATATACATTTTAAAAACGTTTAAATATTTAAAATTTAAATGCAACATATATGAGATGTGTGGAGTGTATTGATTTTAAGTATGTAGTTTAATGGATATACATGTATGTATACATATATACATTGAAGATCTCTATATCTGTCTATATATGTATACCTATACCTGTGTCTATTCTTGTTTATTTCTATCTCTATCTCTATACCATCAGGATCTATAACTATCCTGCTATATATGTAGAACTACTGAAGGTCACCTTGCTCTCCTTTCCTACATCCAGAGGAAGCCACTATTGTTGCCATGTGTCACCAGTGACTGGTTTTGTTTTGTTGCTAAACATACATAACCATACAACCCATTTCTGACTTTCACTCAGTCTGATGACTGTTAGATTCAGCCATGTTGCTGTGCGTGTCAATAGTGCATTTGCATTCCCTCTTGAAGAATAGGTCCAAGGAAAAAAATTATGACTGTGTGATTACAATGTCCCCCGAAGGAACAGCTCTTTGATACTTATGCCATCGCTGTCTTCTCGGCTGAGCTGTATTTCAAATCTCTAACATAACATCCTGTCATTAGAAAAACACTTGTACACGTGCACTGAAGTTTCATGGGAATATTTGCTAAAACTTACCCTTTCAAGGCTCCCACTTCACCTCTTGGATAGGACTCTGAGGAAGACGGACCGAGGCCATTGAACTAGGTTATAAGAACGTAACAGAACTCACAGAGAAGACCCCTGATGTCAATAAGGTTATATTAAAAAATACACATGACTATAAGCTGTGGTTTTGAAGTAAGAAAGGAATAACCCTGCCCCTTGGACAGAAGTATTTTGGCTATACCCAAAAGCACAGAGAAGTTGCTCTGGACGTTAAATACTGATTTTTAAAGCTCTGTAAGAAAGGTCAGTGGTTTCTAGGATTTCAGGGAATGGATAGAACAGAACATTTTAGGGCAGAGGAACTTGTCTGTCGTATCTATTTATTCACGGGATGCACAAGTAAAAGCCAGTGTAAACCACTTACCTATATGCCAACACATCTGTATATGCTTCATCTGTGGTCACACATGTACCTCTCTGGTACAAGACGTCTGTAATCCAGGAAGCTACAGGTCGGCGGAGTACATGGAGATCCTCTCAGTACCTTTTACTCAACTTCGCCATGAACCTAAAACTACTCTGGAAAAAAAAAAAAAAATGTTTAAAACTAATCCCTTGAGGGGCAGTCGGGTGGCTCATCAGATGAAGGTGCCTGTGGCAATGCTTATTAACCTGAGTCTGTCCTTGGGCTCCTACGTGATGGCAGTAGAGAAGCAACTTCCATATGTTCTTCTCTGACTTTCACACAGGCACTATGGCACATGTGCGCGCGCGTGCGCGCGCGCACACACACACACACACACACACATAAAACAAGTAAACATAATTTTAAAAAAAAATATCCCCCTAGAGACCACACGGCTCCATAAAATACTAAGGCTCATGAAGCCAGTTGGTTCTGTTTCCCTTTTGCCTTAGGCACCCTCATTCTGTGCCCAGGGTGACTATCAGGAGGGGGAGTAGAGAGGTTTGGGGCACAAGCCCACCCTGGTATATGGTGATGGTCTTCAATATCTGTCTTTGGAATGCAGAAGTCTGGTTCCTACAGCTGCCATCAAAAGGAAAATCACAAAAACAATCCTGCAGATGTCTCTAGACCATCATATTGTGACGCCGCTTACTTCCATGGTGATAGAGAATGATGCCGGAGACGAGCGCATGCTGGCTGACTCCCCACCACAGGACCACTCCTGTTGCTCAGGTCAGTGCTTTGGGTCCTTATGGGGCAACGAGATGGAGTGGCCTTCTTATCTTGTGTTGGTGTCCTATAAAGCCTCTGCTCCCATCTTCTAGCCACCTTTTGCTTCCAGCAAGTCTCCAAGCTTAAGTTTAGTTTTGCCAGTGGGCGTGATGGTACCAGCTCTCTATTTAGCCAAGGATGAGCTCGAACCCCACTTTCTGAGTGCTAGAATTGTAGGCATGTGCCATTATGGCCAGTAGAGGAGTTCTTTCTCCACAGATCCATTTATAGTCTTAGATACTGGAAGAATTGGATGCTAGAGGGAACAAGAGGAGAGGGGACTCTGATTAGAAAGGGGAGGCTGTGGGTTGAAGGTCAGTAGCAGAGTGCTCACCTTGCATGCTTGAAACCCTGGGTTTGATGCTTAGCACTGCATTTTTTTTTTTTAAAAAAAAAAAAAAGGATGGGAAGAGAAAATCTCAGCTGAGAACCTTTGGATGGGAAAGAGGATGCAAAAATCAGATTCTTTAAATTAAGTGCAATTTCTATGGAGGAGTCCATGGGAACTAATGAGTGGGAGTTCTTCTACACAGGTGCACTGTATTATGGCACCAAGGTTGCCTCAGGTTCCATCCCATCATGGGCCAACCCATCCCCAACTCCAGTGACGGCCATGCTTGCAGTCGGAGCGAAGCCACTTGAGTCTACTCCACCTCCTTATTTGAATCAAGGTAAAAGCATTTCTCCCTTCTTAGCCCATCAGAATTCTGTGGGGACTTCCATCAATGAATAGAATCTCCATGTTTTGAGAAAGCTCGCTGACTTTTACAGGCATTGTTGCCTTCTATGGAGAGCCAAAAGCTCCATGAGTTAGCTTAGTGCGGCGTCATAACAAAATAACTGGATCGTGTCTGGTGTCCCTTCTTGTTGGGTGCTAGTCCTAGCATCAGGGCCTCATTCTCTGACATCATGGAAACCTAATGACCTCTGAAGGGCTCCATGCCCAGATACCATCATAGGTTGAGGTGTAAGGCTCAGAATATGAATTTGCATGGGGACAAACCCATACCTCACACTATTTCCAACTGTATGAGGTGAGCTCTCTGGAATAGAAGAGATTCTCTTCTCATGGGAATGCACTGGTGGAGCACAGCTTCACAGTTGATGAATAGCCTCGACTGGTTAAGCACTAGCTAGTTGCTCAGCACATGGATGTTATCGTTGACTAGGAAACTATTCGTTTTTTGGCCCAAATGCATTCATTGTCACATGCATGTGGGAGGCACGGATTGTAGATGTGATCATCTGAAAGTCCCTAACACGTATTTGTTGGAGAGTTTGGGCACTGAGGCACCATTATGCACTCTCAATGCACAATGGACACGTTCCCTGTCAACATGTGAGACAGAGGTGCCACCTGGAGGACTTAACAGTAAATGCAGCTCCTCCTGTTGCCTCAGAGTTTACAAAAATGGTAGCTACAGGGACTCTGTCAATTACCAAAGTGACAAGCTTTGCAAAAGGTAATGTTTACTCACACTGTGGCTGAACATGGGGTGACATGGGATATGATACAGGTCTCAAAGCCACATGCCCTAGGGCTTGAGGATATGTAGAGGGCAGAGAAATGGTGATTACTGTGTGGGGAAGAGTTGGAGGAAATCCGTGGTTTACAAACACACAATTAGATTCCAGAGGCCGTTATGAAATGCACATTCAGAAAACAGAGGTATTCTCATCATTGGAAGATGGAGTGGCAGCCCTCTGGTATCATAAAGTCACCCATCAGACACCTGTTTGTGTTCAAGGGAAGAGTCAGTGGCTTCAACCAGTGAGGTCTTCAAGTCGCTGGGAAGTAACCTAGGCAACTATTATCACTGTGATGGGAACACACCAGGAGTGTTAGCCACAGTAGAGCTAGGAGGCAAACAGCATAAAGCTCAGCTATGCCACCTCTGTGGTTAGTACTTGTCAAAGTTGACATGAGCTGTGAGGGTTTGCCCAGGTTTCCTTGTTTTACCTCATGCCCTGACTTTGTGTGTGTGTGTGTGTGTGTGTGTGTGTGTGTGTCTGTGTGTGTGTGTGTGTGTGTGTCTGTGTGTCTGTGTGTCTGTGTGTCTGTGTCTGTGTATAGGCCATGAGGCCTTCACAGACTTTCTGGTAGCCTCTGGAGAGTGTATGTTCTTTTTGACCTCTCTCTCTTAGAGAATGAACTTTGGACATTCTAAGAGCATTCCAGGCCTCCACCCTAAGGGAAGGTCTTACTGGTCAGCAGCATGTAGATTGTTTGAAACGAAAACAGAAGGCTACTTCCTGTTGTGAATAGAAGATCCCTAGGTTCTCTTGAATAGACTCTCCTATTTAAAAAAAAATGTTCAGAGGGCCTAGTGATGTGTCTCCGAGGGTGAAGGCACTTGCTAACAAGCCTAATATACTGAGTTCAGTCCTGAAACCCACATGGTAGGAGAGAACAGACTACCACAAGTAATCCTCTGAACTCTGTATAGTTGCTAGAATACAAGCCCATATGTACACATACACACACACACACACACACACACACACACACACACACACACACACGGATAATCTTCAGACCCAACATATCTTAGATCAGAGGTGCAAGACTGACTTGGGCTGTGCAGGGAAACCCTGTCTCCAAAATTAATTAATTAAAGTTAAAAATAAATAAAATGATGTTTAAAATGAACTCTAGATTGGGTGGGTGGCACTTGTAATCCCAGCACTCAAGGGGAAGGTAGATGAACTGTGAGTTTGAGGCCAACATGGACACCCAGCAATACCCCCATCTGACGAGAGAACAGCTGAGGGTGCCACTGCGTGGGAGAGCACATGCCTATGTGTGTGCAGTGTCCTACGTGTCACATCACAGTGCAGCTGAGAGGGGAGAGGAAAGAGAAAGAGAGGCTCCTCCCATTTATTACATACAGCAAGCATGGCTTTGTGACAAGGACTCAGGTGACCATGTTAAGCAGCCTCATCTCACGCCCTGTGGCTTATCTCCAACAGTGTTCTTTTCGGCCCCGAATGATTTGCTGTTTCTGTTTTTTCTTTTTTTTTTTTTTTTATTTCCGAAACAGGGTTTCTCTGTGTAGCCCTGGCTGTCCTGGTACTCGCTCTGTAGGCCAGGCTAACCTCAAACTCAGAAATCCTCCCAAGTGCTGGGATTAAAGGCATGTGCCACCACCGCCCTGTTTCTGTTTTGTTGATGTTAATGCTCTTTATAGCTGCACTCCGGAGTAGGGACCCTGAGTGGAAAATTAGCATGCAGGGCTTGTGTGGTGAATGGCTCCCAAGAGCAAGACATGCCATGATGCCCAGCATGGGAGCCACACACGCTGTCATATTTTAGAGTGAAGCTTTTGCAGCAAAAAAAGGGACAAGACAGCTTATTTTAAAATGACATTCCTAGTAAGACCTCATGTCTAGTCTGCTGTTTGATGCAACAAGAAGGCTGCCCCTGAATCAGACCATCCCGGGGTCAAATTCTTCCAATGTAACCATGGGCTGTACACTAACTTCTCCACTCTCAGCTATCCCACCTGTATTATGGGGTGATGGCTATAGGGTAGTTATAAAGCAAGCTTCTCATATCTAGACATTCAACAAAGTCTAACTAGTGCTCGGCCCATAAATCTTAAGATTTCAGGGATGTATAAAGTTGACATGGAGATCTTCAACCCACTTCCAACCCTATCAAGTTAAAGCTACACTGATTAGCGTCAGGAGGCGTTCCATGCCATTTGCCTAGAAACACATCATCATGGCAGGGAGCATGGCAGCGCGCAGGCAGACAGGATACTGGAGAAGGAGCTGAGAGTTCTACATCTGGATCTGCAGCCAGCAGGAAGAGAGAGCTACTGGGCCTGGCTTTGTCTTTTGAAACCTCAAAGCCCACACTGCCAGTGACACACTTCCTCCAACAAGGCCACACCTCCTAATCCTTTTCAAGTATTGCAACTTCCTGGTGACTAAGCATTCACAATATATGAGCCTGGGGTGGGAGTGGGGGAGCAATATTATTCAAACCACCACAAGTAGTGTATTTATATGGAAGGAAAAATTTGCCATAAATGTTTTCCAAAGGAATCTTTGTTTCATACCTTAACAGTGCCCTCTAGTGCCCAGCATTGACATTGACCAATGAACCAAGTCTTTGTTGACCACCTGAAATGAATTGTGTAGCTTGAGAGATGAAAGGAAGGCTCAGGAGGTAATGTAGTGCATGACAATCTTGCTTTCTGGAGGCTGAGACAGGAAGGTCACAAGCTCAAGGACAGCCTGTGATATGAGGTTAGATCCTGTCTCAGTAAGCAACAATGACAAAAATCAGCTTCCTTTTTATAATTTTATGTTTTTATCTTTCTTGTATATTTTCTAGTGGAAAATGACCCCCACTTCATCATTTACCTACCCAAAAGCAAAAAGAATATTTGTTTCAACATTGACTCAGAACCTGGGAAAATCCTAAGCCTGGTGTCTGATCCAGAATCAGGTAATCTAAAAGTAGATTCCATTTGAATCAACTAATTGCATGATGGCCAGGGTTCCCTATGACTACATGGGATTCCTTTTTTCTCACCTCATTAGATGCACTATAGTTTTAAAAGTATTATAACAGTAAGAAGTTGAGATATAAATATATATTAATCATTTCAAGCAAGTGCAACTTAAAAGTACATATTCTGAGCATGAGCTGGCTGATGTTTTGCTTTATTTTATAAAAATATTAACTTTAAAATATCTCACAAAGAAAAATATTTATATTACGAAATTGTCGACTTGTCAAACTTTATAAATACAAACTGTGGCACCCACCTGTGGGGCACAAGAGAGAAAGCATGTTTTCCTTTACAGGGATTTTAGTCAACGGTCAGCTTATTGGTGCCAAAAAGGCAGAGAATGGAAAGCTAAGCACCTACTTTGGAAAACTGGGATTTTATTTCCAAAAGGAAGACATGAAGATAGAAATCAGCACCGAGACCATCACCCTGAGCTCTGGCTCCTCTACCTCTCGGCTGTCCTGGTCTGACACAGCTCGCCTTGGAAACGAGAGGCAAGTAGTATTCCACCTCACCTCCATTCCCATCGGCCCTTGGACCACGGCTGCAGAAGCCAGCCCAGCCCCAGCCTCACCCTCAGCAGAGATTGTACAGCTGTCATTTTAGATACAAGGACGCTGGGGTTCAGGGAAGCTCTTCTCATTGCACTGTGCTATCCCTGGGTCCACGAATTGCTTTCAGTGCTCACTGCGTCTCGCTGACCAGGCTCAGGGAAATGGATACAGTAAGTGCTCAGTACATGTAAGCAGACCCATCCGTTGGAATCTGTAGCTGACTCCATCAACTGTGTTCCGAATGGCGTGACTATACTGTATGCAAGAGGATCTTCCCAAGAGATCTGGCCACCGGCTGTTTTAGACATCCCACATCCCACGGCCCTGACGTGGTGAAGCTCTCACTGAACGAATGGAGAGTTTGTTATTAGGGGTGGCAAGATGGCTCAGTGTGCAAAGGCACTTGCTTTCTGAGACTGATTACCTAAATTCAATCTCACAACCCACAAAGTGGAGGGAGAGAAGAAAGCCCTGCAAGCTGTCTTTTTCTGGCCTCCAGTAGTGTGTACGCATACATACATGGGCACACACGCGAGCACACACACACACACACACACAGAAAGGGGGGGGGGAGGGAGAATGTCTGCTCTGAAATCATCTAGAAACTAGTTCTCTGTTGGCTTTCCCATAGGATGCTTATCTCTGTGAAGAAAGAAAAATCTGTGACTCTCACCCTAAACAAAGAGCTGTTCTTTTCTGTTCTGCTGCATCGTGTGTGGAGGAAGCATCCAGTTAATGTGGACTTCCTGGGGATCTATGCTCCCCCCACAGACAAGTTCTCCCCCAGCGTGCACGGACTGTTAGGTAAGGTATTTCGACAGCATGACCTGGATGACTAGGGTTGGAGGCTGGTGAGGTGGCAGGCAAGGTCACAGGAGTAGAGAGCCCAACGTGGCAGGATGACTGGGGAACATTATGGCCGACACCATCTGCCCAATGACACAAAGGTGGCAACTTAAGACAAGGGATAGAACAGGTTAAAATTTACGCTAAGGTTTTTTTTTTTCCTGTGACCTAAAAGAGGTGACTTGGTTTAGGAGGTCTGTGACAAGTAGACTCCATAATATCAGGTATTTTTAGAAGACTTCAGATGTAAGCATGTGACATCTCAAACCACCCTGTATCTATGATCTGAGCTCCACTCTCCAACACTACCTACCTAGCCTGCTGCCATCAAGTGGGTAGTCATTTACTGATGGTCTAAGAAACCAGCATCAAGGATTCTGGAGGGAAGGTCAGTTTGTCCCTCGAGTCTATGTAAATTAACGTCTATGCTTTGTGGCGTTAGGACAGTTCATGCGTGAGCCAGACATCCGCATCTTCAATGAGAGACGAGGAAAGGAGCCGGGAAAGCCAGAGGCAAGCATGGAGGTGAAAGGGCATAAGCTGACTGTCACCAGGTAGGCCCTGAATGCATGAGAAAACCCACCTCACACGCTGTCAAACTTCCCAAGTCGCTGACGATAGATGCATAGACAGCATCTAGCCAGAGGACACGACGGATAGCCTGGACTAAATGCAAATCAGGATCACACATAGGCTCGCACACATCATGAAATGGCGAGATGAATTAATCCAGTGCTGTCATCTGACTGTAAGAGCCCTATGGTCCGAAACTGAATAACTGAAATTGTTGACCAGAGGAAAAAGATCATAAAATATCCAGGAGGCACAGTTCTAGAGAAGGCATGCATATTTTTCCGTAAAAGCTTCTTTAGCATGGATACGCTGGGTGTGTGTTGGCGTAGTTTTTCTTACATGTATCACATCCGTGTGCTTCATTTCAAAGCTGGAGTTTAGCACTCTGAGTGTAAATTATAAATCTTTGAATTTCAGTCCCCTCCTCCTTCTTGTTCAGTTGTCTCCCTTGTGCCTCATTTGATAGAAATTTGAAGCATTTTTTTGTCTTTTGATATTTTATAAAGCAATTAATTTTCCTTACTAGAAATAACAGTACAGAAATGCCATCATCTTCCACATAATTAAAATGTAACTTTGCAGTGATAATTAAATTTCATAATTATGTATGATACGTGCTACCACAGAATTAGACACATGAAGTCTAATGATGGATTCTGATTACACCACCCAAATGGTATTGGCTTTACCAGACAGAAAACAATGGGTTATTAATAAACATCAGTAAGCATGGAGCAATGGTGAGACTCCCTCGGCAATTGCCTTACAGCAGCATAGGCAGTTCCGTAACACACCATCTTCTCTGTGACAAAGGGCAAACCTTCACCTCCTGCAAGCCCAAGACCTGCCAATTAGTAAATGAAACCAAACGGGCCCGCTCCATTCTTTTAAGGCTCGCTGAAGGCAGTATGCCACACGTATTTCAAAATATTAATCTTCTTCATCCTCCAAGGGTAAGACTTGAATTTGCTCATAGATTGCTGGCATCCCCCTTAAGTAAAACACATCCACACACTGAGGGGGTGCCTCAGGCTCATTGGGGAGCACTGTTAGCCCACAGTGCTGAGTCCTAGTTTTTCCATCATTACGTGTCACTTGCTACCATTGCGCTGCTGGAGGAATCCACAGAGACCAACTTCTAGGAGGCCTGTCTTAATTGTCTGAGTGCATACCGGTTACACGGTGTTCTAGCACTAACCCTGGACACTGACATTTCTTTTAACTTGGGGGTGGCAGGGAAGGGATAGAAGGCGGGTAGAAATAGTAAGAAAGGCACCAAGAGCAGGAGCAGGGCTGTTTCCAGCTCTGCCCTGTTACTGTGTTGTCTCCTCCCTAACCCTACGCAACATCTTCCTTCCAGAGGCATGCAGAAGGACTACAGGACGGATATCGTGTTTGGAACAGACATTCCCTGCTGGTTCGTACACAACAGTGGGAAAGGTTTCATTGATGGCCATTATAAGGATTATCTCGTGCCTCAGCTCTATAGCTTTCTCAATCGGCCTTAATGGCTCATAGTTTTGGAAACTGTATGGGTACATTTTTCTCCCTTGACACCTTTTACAGTTAGCCCTCCATGAATAAACCCAGATATTACAGTGGCCTAAAAGGCTTGCTGACCCACGTGAGAAAAATAAATATTTGCAAAAAAAAGACCCAGGAATTTGTTTTCGGATGATGTGTTAAATCAGTAACCCAGGACCTGGTTGGTGAGTCAAGCTGCCGCTGAGGTCGGGTCCAGGAACTGGGCTAGACTGTGAGAATCCACTTACTGTTGAATGTCACCTCAGCTTTGGGGATTAAACACGTGCCCTTACTTCACAGGAGGGTCAGGTATGAGACTTTGGGTGGACACAGACATAAACAGGGGACATTATGTCTTCATGGTTGCTTTCTAATAGAGGTTTACACTCAACTCCGTTGCAGGGACAGTACTGCCCAAATGGGAGACACACTTCCGTGCAAAGACTGGGGTAACGGGTAGTTCTGTAAAAATCAACCCTCTACATGTAACTCAGGAGAAAAAACTAACAGTTGGTATTTGAACATTCATCACCTGCAAAAGTAAGTTTATCAGTAACTAATGTTCGTATGTAACCCCTCTTGAGACCAGAACTATGGTGATTTATTTTCCATTTTAAATGAATAATCAACCTTGCATTTCAAAGAAGGAAATCAAGTTAATGGTGACCATTGGAAAACACCAGCTTTCCCTGTAAGCAAGCTTGTTCACTCTTTAGAGGGTCCTATGAACTGACAACTTGCTGTTTAGTTATATACAGTATGAACAATTGAGATCTCAGCCAACTAACATAGAGCTGCTATTTGTGAGGCAGACAGATTAACCATCTTTTTGTCTCATGTGGCCTGTGTTCACAAGCTTGGCCCAAGTATCAATCACAGAGTTACCATGAAACTAATTAAATGTGCATTTTATCTTAAATGGGGTTGGAAACCTTATTTGAGAAAAATACGTCTTGGCAGAGATTGTACCTTAGTCAGAAGTTTGTTTTTCAGTTTTTAAAACTGTGCTTTAAAATGATTATAAACTAAGTCAGCTTTCTTTAGGGTAAAAACTGCCGATGTAAGAGGCTAGAGAGTTGGCTCAGCAGTGAAGAATACTTTCTGCTTTTGCAGAGGGCTCCAAGTTCAGTTTCCAGAGCCCCCATGTCATCTCACAGTCTTCTGTAACTCCAGTTCCAAGGGATCTAATGCCCTCTTCTGACCTCTGCAGGCAGGCCTGTACACATGCTGTACACACACACACACACACACATACACACACACGCGCACACACACAC
>JADRCD010226048.1:0-18931 GCA_019843815.1 Montemys delectorum
TTGTCTTGTAAGCAAAACAAAACCAAAAGAAAAAGAGAGAGCGCTAACAAAACAATAATGGAAGCTTCTAAACAAGGAGAAAAATGAAAGAGATCAAGACCGAACATGCCTCTCAGAGTTTATCTTTGTCCTGCAGTTCCGAATCCTCCCGGTGAACGGGGGGGGGGGGGGGGGGGGGTGGGCGCGGGCCCTCGGAGCCAGCGATGGTAAATTCCCGGGTTTCTCGGCACCAACTGTGAACCGCGCATAATCGTCTTGCCAGCAAGAATACACGTGGACACCAGGATCCTTCTGCAGCAAACGTTTATTGCATCTTTAAGAGGGAGACCCCAAGCTCTGAAAAGGCACTGCTTATATATACCCTGGAGCAGCGTGTTCACCTCTGATTGGCTGTTTGCTCATTACCTCATGTGATGCCCCGGGATAGGCTGTGACTTGGCGCGCCCTGGCCCTTAGCACATGCGCAGACTACTTGTTACAGGGAGAAGACACCAGATGCCGGCGCCATCTTGTAATGGCGATTGAGCTAGCTCAGGCGCGGCTCTCTACACTCTGCACGTTATTTTTCTTCATGGAGTAACTGTCTTTTGGATAGTCTGCTTCTTAGAGTACTCCCACCTTCTTCCTCTGTCACATTTTTGCACAGTTGTCTCCTTCCTTTCCTCCCACTTGCCCATGATGTGGCAGGTCTGTGCTGGTGTCCTCTTTGTTCTGATGTTGAGCTATAGGGTTCTAAATCCTCATCCTGTTATATATATGTATAGTGTGTTTCTTCTGCACTCTTCAGCTTGAAACTATATTGCTTTTGTTTTTGTCTTCTCAAGTTTTAAAGAGCCTGAAAGGAAAACAAAGCAGAAACAACAGCTCAGTAGGGTTTTTTTTTTTGACACTTACTATGTATTCTACCCTAAAGATTTTATTTAAATATATATTCAGTAATCCATCTAGGGGGGGCTGTCATATTTTCACAGAGGCCAAAAGGGCCTTACACTTTATTTTATTTTTCAGTAACATTTCTTTGGGGTATTGGGGAAAGACTCAGTCAGTAAATTGCTTGCTGTTCAAGTAGAAGGCTCCTGAGTTAAATCCCTGGAACTCACATAAGAAGCTGAGAGTAATACACTTTCAATCCTAGTGCCAGCAAGGCAGAGACAGGAATATCTGAGGGGCTTGCTTGGCCTAATGGGAATGCTGGTTTCAGGGAGAAGCCTTGTCTTAAAAAGCAAAGTGGAGGGATTCTGGAGAACAACTAATTTTACAACAGACTTAAATACACACACACACACACACACACACACACACACACACTTTTGAAATATGTACTTCATTAGAAAGAACTACCTATGTTTTCTACTTTCTCCATTTAATTTGTTTCATCTTAGGAGTCAGTATATTACTTTTCTGTTAAGTGAGAGGAAAGAGATACAAATGAACACTCAATCTCCTCCTGTTCATGTTTGGGGGCTTGGGGAATATTTTCCAGACTTTGTGAGCCCAGGGATATGACTTTTGGATACAGTGGTGTTCAGTAGTGGAGGAGAGGGTAGGAAACCATGCTATGCCCCTTCCCTCCACGTTAGAATCCTCTGTCCCCAACACCCTCTGTCAGCTGCCTTGAACAGTGCACACTCCGTCTTATTCTTTGTTTATTATTGTTGATTGCAGTAACTCTTTGCTCATTTGCTCCAATACCACAGAAAGGAATTTTGTTTTAGTAACTCAGAAACCTTTGGCAGAGAAGATGCAGATAACTAGCACGATGGGAGATGGTTTTAGTCCAGCACTTGGGAGGCAGAGGCAGGCAGATCTCTGAGTGCAAGACCAGCCTGGTCTACAAAGTGAGATCCAGGATAGCCAGGGCTATACAGAGAAACCCTTTCTCAAAAACATAAAACCAAATCAACTACAACAAAAAGATGCTGGAGATGTGAGAAAAATGATATAGCAGGGAGTGAGGGATGGGGCATTGGCCAAGCCCCTCATTCTGGTATTTCCCCCTTATTTTACAGACAATGAAACACAATACAAGTTCTTCTCAGATCAGAAAGGAAGCTGCCTGGGTCTTCCCAGATCATCTCTGCTCATAGGATCTTTGGAATCACCACTAAGCACAACATTCCTGAGCATGTGCTCCTGTGCTTTCTCCAGATGACTGATTTATGACCTTCTATGGCTAAGCCTCCACAGCTGAGGGAAGACTGGCCCATTACACACGCCCACAGCTTCAAGTCAGTATACAATGCTCCCAAGGCATGGCTAACTTCCTCATTATATAGCTTAATTATCATGACCCGTTAAGTTATCCCTAGTAACACCCATCAAGATCTCTGAATTCATAAAATGTCAGGCCTCAGCTCTCCCACATTCTCACCCCGAAGGCTATGCTGATATCCAGCATGTGTGTGTGTGTGTGTGTGTGTGTGTGTGTGTATGTATGTGTGTATATATGTATTTATATGTATATATACATATGTGTGTGTATATATATATATGTATATATATATGTATATATATGTCCCTTCTAAATATGAAACTTACTCAATGGCCTTATGTGTCTGTCTATAAATTTTTTATTGACAAGAACAAGAACCTGGAACAAGGCTTTGGCCTTCTGGGTCACCCTTTCCTCCATTAGAAAAACCAAAATATTAAGCCCATCTCTTTCCATTCCAGACCATTGCTTTTTACATGAGTTTCAGTGTCAGTTAGCTCATCAAATATTATTTGTTTGTTTGTTTATTTGAGGTAGGGTTTCTCTATGCAGTCCTACATATTCTAGAGCTCATTATGTAGACAAGGCTGGTCTCAAATTTGAGATCTATCTGCCTCTGCCTCCTAAGTTGTAACCGCCAGCGGCTACATGTATGAATGGGTTTTCTGGAATGGGATCAAGGTCTTGAAAAATAATTTTGGGGTACCGGAACTGGGGGAAGGATTTGTAAAAATTAGACTAACACATTGTGTGTTTTCAGTCTGCCATCTTTCATTCAATTCTCTTTGTTACAAGCAAAACCAGGTAGATTGGTAAAGCAAAACCCCTCCCCCAAGTTCGTCAGCAACTTGGCCCAATCAGCAACTTCTTCAGTCTCGGGAGGCGGGACTTCCGGCGTAACTTCCTGCATAACTGGAACTTGGAGAGAAGCGTGGCAATTAGCAGGAGGTGGGCAGAGAGGTGTGGTTATCTGTGGCAAGGCAGGGTCTGAAGAATCAGCCCTCGGCTGAAGGAGGGGCATACTGAGTGCTGGGAATTAGTTCATTAAACGAGCAAACATCCATGGAGAGGAACACACAAGCACACACATATATTATTGACTGTGTCTGAAATGTTTTGAAAACTACAAAGATGCAAAGTACTTCGGAAAAGGCCTATATACATACCTCTTTGTTTTTAACAGATGCATTCTTGGGCAGCTATGTATAAAATCACATCTTATGGATGGAGTAGTATTTAAGATTCAGACTTATGTTTAATATTCATAAAACATGCCAAATATTGACCTATAAATAGTATGCTAATATTTGGTTTCCCCCAGGTAGAATAAATTTTTAGTAATTTAGTTTACAAAGTATAGTCTCTGCGTTTGACTTTTGAGGGAAGGACATCCATGCTTGAAGTTACTCAGAGGTTCTGTAAAAGTTCCCGTGGAGAGAGTTAAGCCAGAATGAATTGTCATCATGCTTTGATGGTTTATTGGGATCCTATGGACCAGGAAAATGGACTTGACAATACCGATGTGTTCTGGATCTAGATCTACCAGTCTATTTGAAAGCTTGTTTCTCAAGCTTGTGGAATTTCACTTTTCCATGTGGCATTGCTCACCACCTCCTGTATTTATTCATGTAAACCATATAGAATGCTCAGAAACATGGGCTTCCAAATCCGGTGTGCTTGACAAGCTGGAAAGTGCCTTGTGTGGATGGTGTGCTCCACCCGGGGGAATACTACTCGAGGTGTAATTCCTTACTGCTGACATCATTTTGCATTACGGATCTGCCCTGTTTTCCCCATAGTCTTCTTCTATAGACATTTTGGGTGCTTGTCCCTGTCTTCCACATCTGCCAGGTACAGGGCATTCATTAGTGAGGCTATGACAAGTCTTAATGTCTTTGTTCTTGTACTTTGTTTTGCATATCTAGTGAGGTTTGTTTCTGTGTCTTTTGTTGTCCTGTATTTTGCTGCTCCTGGGTGTAATATGCGGTGTGGCAGTGTTAGTTCCTAAATCCCATTTATTCATTCACTATTTTCATCTTCTAGTTTCATGATTATTGCAGCATTGTATATGAATATTGGTCAATGACTGTCTTTATCAGGATTTCTATTCCTGAGCAAAACATCATGACTAAGAAGCAAGTTGGGGAGGAAAGGGTTTATTCAGCTCACACTTCCACATTGCTGTTCATCACTAAAGGAAGTCAGGACTGGAACTCAAACAGGTCAGGAAGAAGGAGCTGATGCAGAGGCCATGGAGGGATGTTTCTTTCTTGCTTGCTTCCCCTGGTTTGCTCAGCTTGCTCTTATAGAACCCAAGACTACCAGCCCAGGGATGGCACCACTCACAAGGGGCCCTCCCTACTTGATCACTAATTGAGAAGATGCTCCACAGCTGGATCTCATGGAAGCATTTTCCCAACTGAAACTCCTTTCTCTATGATCACTCCAGCCTGTGTCAAGTTGACACACAAAACCAGCCAGTACAGTGACCCACCATTATAATTTATGATTCAAATGTCCATATGTGTGTGAGACTTAGCCATCTGATTTTTCAACCTCTCAACTAATTCTAAGGAAGGAAGTTCATTGGCTGCACTTTTAGTGTCATTATAATTTAAGATCATTGATGAGTTGGCATTTGATTATTAAAGGGTACTTCCCAAGTTTGGTTATCAGAATGTAACTATTCTTCTCTTTTCATGGAGATGAAATCTGACAAAATATGGTATTGTGTCCCATGCGAGCAAAGGATGCAGGTTTTATAACTTATGATGTTTGAATGGCACTGTGGTTTATGTATGGAATGTCACTATTGGCTCTTGACTTTGAACAGTGGTGGCACTGACTGGGAAGCTGGTGAAGTGTTCAGAGGCAGAACCACACTGGAAGAAGTGAGTCACTGAGAGGTGTGCTTTGAAGTTCTATAGTCCAGCCACACTTCTTGCTTTCTCTTAGCTTCCTGACTGTGTACACCATGCCCTTCCTGATATTATAGACTATATTCCCTTACACTGTAAGCCTAAAGCAAACCCTTCCTTTCTTGCGTTGTTTTGCTGGGTATTTTAGTGTAGCAACTAGTAAGGTAAGTTATAAAAGGGTACATTTTATCTCATTAGCTTTTCCTTTGGCTTACTTGTGCTAGAAAATATGGATATGAGAAGCTCTTTGGGAAGACTGCATTTGTTGTTTTCTGTTCTGTCTGGAGCCATTGAAAATAAATGCATTTGAAGAATCCGGCCACCACTGATATTCCGTCATAATGCATTCAATATGAGACAATCGGGTGCTTTTAGAGTCATTTCAGTCACTAGCGGGACTGCTTATGTCAAGGTGGCATGCAGTCTTTATTCCATGCCTGCCTTTCTTTCTCTTCCTCCTATTGCATTCAGCAAATCAGAGGCTACATGGAAGTTTTCTATCCTGGCTCAGGTATTGTCAGTGTCTGTGGGGAACAGTTCCTTTCTCAGTCCTCATCAGGGAATATTCTTGCGCATCCTTTTCTGAAGCCTGCATTTATTCACGGATTATTTTCCTTTGTGGACTTTACAAAGCAGAGCCAGATTTCTTTTCTGTAGTTACAGCTAATGGCAGTTTGGCCATTTTCTTCAACAATTCATCACTAGAAATACATTCTGGATGGAGCCCAGCTTTGCTGTGACCTCTGTTTACCTTCCAGAATTTGACTTATGAATACCATTAGAAGCTCCAGGAAGACACACTCTGCATATTCATCAGGAGAATACAGCCCACACATCCTCATAACCCAGCACAGAGCATCTCTGGTTTGGATTAAGGTTCAGTGATTTTAATGATGAGTCCTACTAGCTTAGCTTCTGATTTATAGATGAATCATTATGGCTGCACTGCAGAGGCTTGGCATTCTTTTTGTTTCTGTCTTCCTTTAAGTGTAAACAAACACTAAGGTGATCCTAAAAAAGAGAATGTGTATAAGCGTACTGTTTCTAAGTCCCGTTAGGTTGAGATTTAGATTGCCTAGCACTTGCCTAACTTGCATTTATTTATCTCTGGAGATATGTAGGAAACTAGGAAAGAATGAACATGCAATCAATATAAGGCAATTTGGGGGCCCAGTAGATTGGATGAAATTTTATTTGTCAGGAGGAGGCTGCTACTTAATTCACAGGCACAGATGCCCACATTCATCTGTGACACTGAGTTCCTTCCTAATAAGTGTTTGTCTTCCCTGAGGCTTTTCTTGTTAGTCTGGTCTCCTTGCTCAAATTTCAAAGTTGTCATCCTCAATTCTGGAGACACTGATGCTTCGCGTGCCTCACCCAATAAAGGTAGGGTACAAGGAGCAGGCGTTGTGGATGCAGCATCTAGTGCTTTATCAAGTATGCCTGGAAGAAAGTGTAAGAGTTTTATTTAACTTCATAGCCATCAGATACATTAAATCCCACGAGTCTTGGTAAATTATTAAACAGCTATTGATTTCCTTGTGGTGAACATAGAGATGTATTGACTTTCACCGTAGTCAATAGTTTCTAACAGCATAATAAATCTTGATGTTTACTGAAACATGCATTCTAATCCCAGTGCTTTGTATATGAAATTGCAATGCACAGATATGTATTTTATGCTTCCTTTGAACAAAGCTGTAAAGGCTCTCTTTCCCCTGAAGATCCTGTTGGTTTTGAGCTCGTTTGTTCATCCCTTATCCCACCACCCTTTTTTAAACTACCCAATCTCAGTTTTTTAAGTTTCTTGCTTGATAATGGGGGAAGGTGCTAAGGCCTTGGAAGAAATCTATTTGTCTTTAATGAGCAAATTGGGGCTCTGTCTTCTTGATGAGCTCCTGATTAATTGCAAAGTGTGACCACCTGTCTCCATCTTTGATACGCTTCAGTGGAGGAAGACACCTGAAGACTTTCAGTCTCCAACTCTACAATGCTTATTCTAACATATACCACACTAACACATGATGTGGAGCCACGTCTCAGGATCTGCTCACTTAGCTGTAACCCTCACTCAGTTGTGTGGTAATACAACCCAATAGAAAGTCAAATTCATATTTGAACAAAATTAAATGATAATGCACAGACTATAATGTAATGGGTATAAAGACGCAATCCCAGCACTGTCCCTTTTGCTAGTTTAAATTCTATGGATAACATAAGTATCTTCTTGAAAGACTCAGATTGTTTCTTTATAACTTAGAATATCAATTGGTTCCCAGTAAATGCTCATTGGCCTTGTTATGCATGTCTGGTCCTCCGCTGTTCTCTTGAGTTGCCTGTGGACTTGGCTGCTCTTTGTGCCTTCAGTTCTTATGTGTGATCCAAGTTTCTTTAAGATAGCTGACATTTTTCAGATACTGTGGACCCTGTGTCCAACTGGGCAACAGAGAGAACACCTGTTCAATCGGTGGGATTGTTCTCTTTCAGTAAAAAAACTTATTTCATGTAGAAAGACACGTTGATGACACACAAGGAAGGTAAAAATAAAGAAACAAATTTACAGTATAGCTTCTTGCCATATTTTACATATGTATGCTCACAAGCTCCCACAGATGTGTATCTGAGGTGAAACAGAAAGCAGTAACTGGTAGGGCTGAAGTTCTCAGGGGAAGATTTTGGTTTTGGTCATATAACTATAAGCCAGTGTGCACTTCTATGATTGGAACCATATTAACTATATGTTTTATTGCATTCTGAGCTACGTCTAAAGATTAGGCTAGCTTTGAACTCTTGAGCGTTCTGCCTCAGTTTATTGAGTTCTGGCATGACAGGAATTCACCGCCATGTGTGACTGCTACAGAAAGTTACATGGAGGTGACTTGTTTCTGCAGTCAATTTTTTGCCTAGATATTCTCTCCTTGAGACTTCTAGAAAGGGTGCCACTGGATCGCCTCATTTACAGATCCTTTCTTTCATAAGGTATCTGTATGAAAAGAACTCTATGTAGCAGAAAGTGCTGTGGTCTGTTGCAGTGTAGAACGGTACCACCCATATGGCATGGAGGGAAGGACCTAGGGATGGATGTGAGAAGACTTGGTCCCTCTGTGTGCTGGCACTGTGTTGCATGACACTGTGGCTTGTACAAGAGTCAAAGGCTTAGTCAGCATCTCATGGTGCTATTGAGAGGTCACTATATCAAGAAGGTACAACATCGTTAGTGGATTAATATGCTGACAAGTTCAGAATGCAATGACATTGTTGGATACATTTGAAACTGGGAGCTGAGCACTAATGGGAGGAATTATGCCACTGAGATCATGTCTTGAAGGTCTCTGGTCTCTCCACACCTGGCATCTTGGATGCCATGAATCAAGCAGCTTTTCTCTGTGCCCTTCCTTAATGATGTTTATGCCTTGTCATAGACCTGAGAGAAATCAAGCAAAGGACCAAATAAGTCCTATTCCTCTAGATTGTTTATGCCTTGTGGTTTTCTTTTCTTTTCTTTCTTTCTTTCTTTTTTTTTTAACAATGATGAAAAATTAACTAACATGTTTTGGATGAATGATATGTATGTATCTGGACGTAATTGAGGAATGGTGATTATGGGTGTTCATGTCGATGAAGGGTGAAGACAGAAACACACTTATCAAGCGTTTGTGAAGGCCAGGCAGTATTACAGTGCTAAAGGTGGTGAGCATCTTGTCAGAGCAGATGCTGTTTTTCTCATTTCAAATATACTGAAACTAAGCCATGAAAACTTTAATATGTTCACATCATGCAGTAGAGGTGCATTGGGATCATGCAGCTTGACATTACTACTCTTGCTTTTCTTACTGATAATGGCCCAGTTCCTTTTGAAGTCTACAGTTCTATTTTAGAAGAACATTTGTGAATAATTAGATGAAATGCAGTTCAGAAATCATATGTTCTAATATGTCAGACCATTCAGTAAACATGAGCCTAGTTTAACAGTTTATGGATCAAATTCTCTATCCATCCATTCATTATTTGTTTTAAATGGCTCAGGGAAAAAAAAACCTACCTAGGCCACTCTCCAAATTTTGTTGCCTAAGTGACAGCTGCTTAGAGAAATGACAATTACAATCTATTGCAAGCCTGCAAGCCACTACTGAGAGATAATCTACCTCAACATTTTCTCTTCAATTGGTGTTGGTGGCTTTATTGAAAGGATGTCAGGATGCACTAGTTTCATTTCTTGTTGCTATGATAAAATACCTGCCACACACAGAAACAACAAAACAAACCAAACACTTAGGGAAAGAGGGTTGACTTCCATCAAGACAGGGAAAGCATGGTGTTAGAATTTGAGGTGGCTGAACACACTTTATCCGTAGTCAGAAGGTGGTACATAATGCTATAATTTCACCTTTGAATTGACTTATCCGAGAAATACTAAGTGTTGTGCAGGGTTGATCCTGTTCATTTTTAGGTGGAATTTATTCTTGGCATATCATGTATAGGTCCAATTTTGCTCATTCTTTCCTTGTCTCCATTATAGGGCCTGCTATTATGTAACGTGACAATCACTTCTGTATGAACTGTCCATGCATAAAGCCTTGTATATTGTGCCACCATATCTGTTTCTGCAGCATCTCATGAGTCACCATTTCCCTTTAAAGGGCTGGTGTGTTGTTAAAATGTTTCCTTCTGAGGAATGGAGGATTCAGGTCCAGGCAGAGAGGGTGGCTGTAACAGCCAGCTTTGCTTATTGAGAACTTTGGCTTTTTTTTTTCTCATGCAGTGGCGATGGACATGGTGAAGTCATTTATGGATGTAACAGTTCCCTGCCCATGTTCCTGGAACCATCTGTACAGTGGTCCTTAATCTGTGGGTCACAACCCTTTTGAGGTTGAACAAACCTTTCATTGGAGGCACATATGACCAACAGAAAACACAGATATTTACATTAGGATTCATAACAATAGAAAATTATAGTTATTAAGTAGAATAAAAATAGTTTTACAGTTGGGGGTCATCAGAGCATGAGGAACTGTTTTAAAGGGTGACAGCATGAGGCAGGTTGAGAACCACTGCATCTGTGATAGTCCTTGAAAGGGAGAGGTCTGGACCTTCACGGCTCATATTCATACCTTCAATGAACTGTGAATACCACTGCATCTGGAAGCTTCAGATAGCCACTTGAAAACAAACTAGGAAACTTGGCATTTTTGAATCTGTGATGAACATATATCTAAATGCACATATTTTGATAACAGAAATTAAATGCAGAAACTTGAGAAATCTGTGCTAATTTGTCTAGGAAGAGAGGCCAGCACAAAAGTTCAAGTTGGTAGAGTCTTGTGAAGCTGTAAACATTTACAAAAACACCTGGGCAGCACATCTAGTTCTTGCTTCATAGCACTTTGAAACAATATCAGAGGGAATGGCTTAAAAAATATTCTACTTAAGGCAGTAAACCCAATGGTTTGTTCTTCCCGCAGGAAGCAAGGAATAAGTATGAGAGACTCTGACTAGAGATAAATTCACATAGAAAGAACTTGAGTCTATTGAATAAGAAGATAGACCAATGATACTTGGATAAGTGGTTCAAGGTGCTTAGAGTTGTATTGGTCATTATGGTAACCGCTAATTACCTCGAGGCCTTTGCATTTAACTTATTAAGATAATAAATAATTTAAAAGTGCTTCCTCATGCCAGCCACAGTAGAAGTGAACAGTAGCTACATATACTGGGTACCATGTTGATGAAGAAAGATGAAGAGCACTTGTTATTTCAGACTGCTCTCTGTGGTGGATTTTTCTTGGGTTGCATCATTAATCAGTAGAAAATGAGCCATCTTTAATTGATTAGGAAGTAAGGAGTCACCTGGGTCATTGATTAACTACAAGTCAGTAAGTAGACTCTACCCAGAGCAGCAACAAGACAATTGCTATGGTTTGGGCCCTAAATGTCCCTTGAGCAGGCTCAGATGCTAAAGATTTGGTTGGTCACCAGGCTGTGTTGCTCCTGGAACTCTGAAACCTCTAGTGGCAGAGGAGAAGAAAGCTAAGCCACTGGGTGATGTTCTTGAAGGAGTTGTTGGGACTTGAACCTCTGACTTCCTCTTTGCTTTCTGGTGTTCGTAAGACAGATACCTTCCTCTAGCACAAACTCCTCCATAATGTGTGGCATAGCCGCAGGCCCAAAGTGACTTGGAACAGACTTAAACCTCTGAAACCATCAGCTGAAATTAGACTTTCTTCCTTTCTTGGGTATGCTGTCCCCATTACACAAGCTAACATAATCTGGATGAGTTCTGGGGAATAATTTCTCCCAGCTAACCTTTTTGTAGGGCAACCATGGGACGGTTGGCCTCATTATCTTTCACCTTCATATGTGAAGGTGACTCTTGACTCTTCTATGAAGTTTAAAGATTTGGTTTCTCCCTTTGTCTTCTGTAGTTTGGTTTCATATGCTACAGCTTCTTTTAAAGAGTCTACACTGACTGTCAGGGTTGGTCTAAGGCTAAACAGACCTCACCAGCGACCCTAGAGGCATACGGCTTAGGCTCCCTTCCTGTGTAAAGGTGCCTGTGTGGATTTCCTTGTCTGCCTCTAGCTAAGTCTTGCTTTTAGGAAGGAACTCTCCCTGAGGACTTCTTTCAGTACAGAGAAAGAGTCCCCCCCCCCAGTTGCCCTAAGGTGTGAAATAGTTGCTATATAAATATATAAAAGACTTGGGAGAGGTGGAAAGGGCTGCCACAAGTGTACATTTAAGTGTTCATATAAGAAGCAAAGCACATGGGATGGGCTTAAATGATAGAAAAGAATGTGTGGAATGGATTTCTGGAAACACTGAATGGCTTGTAAGTTTTTGTTTTTTTTTTCTGTTTTGTTTTGTTTTGTTTTGTTTTTTTGTTTTTGTTTTTGCCTGGGAGAAGGATTTAAAAATTCTTTTTACAGTTTCATACGTATGTATAATGCATTGGGATTATATCAACCTCCTCCCCTTTCCCCTTCTCCTCCTTCTTAATATCTCTCTCCTATTTCATGTCTTGTTCTCTCTGTCTGTCTGTCTATCTCTGTCTTTTTCTTTTCCCTCTGCTACCACCTCCTCCTCTCTACACCAAGTTTAATTACACTTGCTTTTGTAATTAGGTAAGGAATCTTGTGTAAGGTATTACTCAAAATATTCAGGCAAGAACCAGTGTAAACAGTACTTAAGAAAATGGCACCCCTTTCCCTGGCAACTCTTTCCCTGTCAAAAGCTCTTCAGTGAGGAGTGATGCCTCAAGGGTGGTTTCAACCCATGATGGGGCATTGATGTTTTAGTCAGAGAAATGGGATGCTGCTGAAACCTCTCATCTAGCCATTGGTGACTATCCTTCATGTAGACTTTTGTTTAGCTCTGAGCCTGGCACAGACTTGGGGCCTGGATTTCTGGCTTCCAGAAGCATGAGAGAACAGATTTCAGTTATTTTTAAACATTCATTTTGTGATAATTTGCTATACCAGCCACAGAAAACTAATATAGACTTCATCTGGCATATTATCCAAGCCATTTTAAGGATGATCAAATGAAGCATTTATGTAAAATACAAAGTACAAATGACTTAAGAGAGTTTCTAAGGGCTTCTTGAATGAATTCTCTGGTCTCTGGCTCCCTTTCCATACACGATCCTCTGGTATAACCAATACATTTATCAAGATCAGACTTGCTTACCTCCCCACGTACTATCTGTTCTAGCACACAGTTCCTTTGAAATTGCAGCTATTACTGTCTGTAAAGTTCTTGGAGGCAGGGCCATCACTGTAACTTTTGATGACATGTGAAATTCTGTTTGACCTACCTTCTTCTAAGGACAGGTGAGCTAAGGCTACTGTCTCACTCCCCTGCCCTCATTTGCATCTGAAACATATACCCATTATGACCCATCCACATCCATTCAAAAATTAAGCTACAGTAAATTTAGGTTTTAGTAACAAATATGTTGATATGTTTCAAAAGTGCAAATGATACAAAAAGCTGTTTGTTGTGATTGCAGCGTGGACTATTTCCTTCATGGTAAACTGTATCTCCTCGAAATATAAGCCAAATAAACCACCTTCCCTTCAATGACTTCTTGTCGAGGACTCTGTCACAGGAGTGGCCAACCACTCTGTCACAGGAGTGGCAGACGCAGTACAATATTTGTGGAGAGATCTTGTTCCCATTCCAAATCCATTCTTTGCAGTTATCCATTTATAAAATTCAAAAAAAATGGTTCCATTGTTTCTTTCTGAAAATATAAACATTTTCCTATAGAACACAGTACAAGTAGACTGTGTCCATCCCTCCCCGTTTACCACCTATCACTTGATAACAGTCGTGAGATTATGAGCCAACGAGCCAGTGAAGCTCTGCTTACCCTCCTGACCAATTGGAACTCAAAGGTAATAAATGCATGCTGCTTGAAACTATTAAGCTCATGATAATTATTCATGAATAGGAAATTACAACAGCAATTATATTTATAAAAATACAAATATATAACAGTATGTAACATGTTTCCTTTTAGGATGTCCCTTCATGATTATAAAATATATCTTGTTATTTTTTTTTTTAAATTTCTCGATTTTCTTCGGTGAAGGTGACCCCCTTGTTGTTGTGGGAACTACATATATTTGCTTCCCAGTTTTCCTTATGGTATTTTGAGTGCAAGGTTAATTAACCTCATGTGACTTAACCCAACAATCATTTTTTATTAGATATTTTCTTTATTTACATTTCGAACATTGTCCCCTTTCCTGGCTTCCCCTCTGAAACCCCCCTCTTCCATCTCCCCTTCCCCTACTCACAAACCCACCCACTCCTGCTTCCCTGTCCTGGCATTCCCCTACACTGGGGCATTGAGCATTCTCAGGACCAAGGGCTTCTCCTCCCACTGATAGTTGTCAGTAGGCCATCCGCTGCTACATATGTTACTGGAGTCATGGGTCCCTCCATGTGTACTTTGGTTGGTGGTTTAGTCCCTGGGAACTCTGGGGGTACTGGTTACTTCATATTTTTGTTCTTCCTATGGGGCTGCAAGCCCCTTCTGCTCCTTGGGTCGTTTTTCTAGCTCCCCTATTGGGGACTCTGTGCTCAGTCCAGAACATCCACCTCTGTATTTGTCAGGCACTGGCAGAGCCTCTCAGGAGACAGCTCCTGTCAGTAAGTACTTGTTGGCATCCACAATAGTGTCTGAGTTTGGTAACTGTATATGGGATGGATCCCCAAGTGGGGCAGTCTCTGGGTGACCTTTCCTTCAGTCTCTGCTCCATAGTTTGTCTCTGTATCTCCTCCCATGTGTATTTTGTTCTTCCTTCTAAGAAGGACTAAAGTAGCCACACTTGGTCTTCCTTCTTCTTGAGTTCATATGGTCTGTGAATTGTATCTTGGGTATTCTGAGCTTCTGGGCTAATATCTACTTATCAGTGAGTACATACCATGCAACAATCTTTTATCAGTTTCTCATTTCTACATATTGCTCTTGAGCTCTCTTTTAAGGAATTCAACTATCCTATGATTTCCTTTACATCCTAAAGCCCTTTAGAGATTTTCTTTGATATAATGCATGGATGCAAACATATCTATTTTCACATGACTATTCAGTCATCCCTACATTATATAATAAAATACACACTTAAACCATATATCCCCAGACGCTACTTTTATCACTAAACAAATTACCGTGGAAGTTGGGATAAATTTCTGGAGTTTATCAAAGACTATACTGTTTAAATTCTCAGTAATTTATAAAATGCATGTTGGTTTATAAGATCAATTTTAGAGATTTTCCAGTTATTACTTTTAGTAAGTTATTGTCATTAATTTTAAAATTAACTTATATATTTTTAGAAAAATATTTCTTTTTCAATATTCTTATTGTGATTGTTTATTAATTAATTTTATGAAGTTGCATGAGGAAAATTGGTGTCTTGAGTATGCTTTTTGTAACTGGTAAACACAGTAAGTCTTTTCATTTGTTCAATGACTTTGAATTGTTCAGAAATATATACTCATATTTTATTTGTTTTGAAGACCCCTTATTAGTTTTATTTCCAGATATTTTTATCCCTTTTTAGGTATTGCTATTGCTTTTATACATAGGTATTTATATTATGTTTTCATGGTAGTTACTTATACATATGAGGAGTATTGTTTTCTGTACATATTATATGTGTGCGTATTACCACCTAGAATACTGTGGATATCTACTGTAGGATGGGCTCTCAACCAGCAGTGACATGAGTCATAGGGCTCGCCCCAGGTACATAATAGCTTAGGACTGAGCCAAACACTAAATATGGAAGCTCAACCAGTAATGATAGTAAAGGCTCTGAACAAGATGAAATATGTTTAGTATTATAGCATTGTTACTTACATGTGTCTAGCTACTCAAATTATGAAGACTTTGAATGTTTGAAAATGTCATACTTTATTTATGTACTGGTTCCAAGACTCAAGCAAATGCCTGGAAAACAAAGGTCCTAAATCTTTATTGAACTGAGTCTTACTGAATTTTCTGTGCACGGCAGACTGTGTTTTGGGTCCATTTGTCACCATGGTTATGCATCCCTTAGGTTTTGTTGTTGTTTTGTCTGAGTAAGTCTGCTGTGTGCATGTAGTGCCTGAAGAAGTCAGAAGAGGGCATGGGTCCCACCAAACCTGAATTGCAGAAAATGGCAAGCTGCTACATGGGTACTGGAAATCCAACTAGAGTCCTCTGAAAAAGCTACAAGTTTTTTTTTTTAATTGCTTAGCTATCCTGAAGCTTCTCCAAATTTCCAATGATCTTAAACACTATGTTTCCATTGATATGTTATCACAGCATTGGTCAATGAAGTTTCTGGAAAATGGCAGTCATAACTTTTATCCAGAGCATCCTTGCATGTCTCAGCTCATGAATAAGGTGAGTGCCTGGTACTCTGCAGTAGCCCTGTGTGTGCAGGGGAGATGGCTCAATGGCCCTTTTATAAAATTTTGACTGAAATGTTAGAAGTTAAGCTTAGGTTATTAAGTCTAATTTCAAGCTCATACCCTGCTTGGGACAGGTGTTAAGGCCTACCTCTTTGATAACACCAGAAAAGCAAAAGGACACTATAATGGAGAACTTTCTATGTATATAGAATTTTCAGCAAAGAAAGAAGTGAGGTTAACTAGTTTTAAAACAGATGTGTATATCATGAATCTTAACTTATCAGGGGTAGCTTGCTGGCCACAGTACTGCCTGACATTAAAGCTGTCATCTATTTAAATCATACTAACCTATAAGGAGAGACTTTGAAGGAGGCCAGAGTATTAGTTGTAGACAGCAGGAGTTGTGTTGCTGAACATAGAGAGCAAGGAGAGGAGAGCAGGGTATGTATATCTCATAAGATCACTTGGGGTCCACTGAGATGGAAGGTTGTGATTGGGAACCTGAACAGGTTTATAATCATCTAGGTGTGTGTGAGGGCTCTTGTTTCTATGGAGAAGATCCAATCAGTGAACTTGGGAGGCACAATCCCCAGCCTGTCTTAAGTTGAAAGCACATGCCTTCTGCTCTGTTACCTGATGTCAGGCACAGAGGGGCCAGTCACCTCACAAATGTGCTCCCAGCTGTAGTGCCCCTGAGTCTAAGCCCTGCCTTCTCTCCTGAAGGTGCTCTTGTCAGGGACTTTGTCATAGAAACAAGAAATGTAAGTAATACATCTGCGTCTGTATTAGCCCAGTTAACAATAAGTGTATTCCTGAGAGTTTAAGATTCAGAAAACCAGTAGCAATTTAAATTTTTTTAAACCATAGATTTTTTTTTTTTTTTTCGAGACAGGGTTTCTCTGTGTAGCCCTGGCTGTTCTGGAACTCACTCTGTAGACCTGGCTGGACTCGAACTCAGAAATCTGCCTGCCTCTGCCTCCCAAGGGCTGGGATTAAAGGCGTGTGCCACCACCGCCTGGCGTAAACCATAGATTTTTAAAATAAATAAATTATATCATGAAATTTAATTTTCAAAAAAAAAAAAGAAGTGAGGTTAAATAAAGAATTGAGGACTTATTGTGGTGTGTGTGTGTGTGTGTGTGTGTGTGTGTGTGTGTGTGTGTGTGTGTGTATTAGCTCTGGAGAGAGTTTAGGTCCATTTATAGGAATATATAATATGTAATAGAGTCATACACCACAGAAGAAGGTGGCAAGAAACAGAGAGAGACACAGGAACTCCACCAGCCCAGTGACTTGGGTTCCTTCCAGTCTGTCTGGGCTGATGTCCAGAGCAGACCTTGGGTGCAAGCTCTGCAGCTAGTCCCACAACACCCAGAGGAAGCTCCACTCCTAGGCACTCTGACACACCCAAGATCGGAGATGAGGAGGAACCAACATCTGTCCTAGCACTGTGAGTAACTGGGACCAGCGGGACCAGGCACACAGGAACTCCACCAGCCCAGTGACTTGGGTTCCTTCCTGTCTGTCAGGGCTGGTGTCCAGAACAGACCTTGGGCTCAAGCTCTGCAGCCAGTCCCACAACACCCAGAGGAAGCTCCACTGCCAGGTGACCTAACAAGCCCAGGATCACAGGATCCCAGAATCACAGGATCACAGACACAGCTTGACTCTGAGGAGTTCTGATACAACCAGGATCACAGGAAGGACAGGCTCCAGTCAGATTTAGCAAGGGCAGGTAGCACTAGAGATATACAGATGTAGGGGGGCAAGCGTAAGAAAATAAACAACACAAACCAAGGTCACTTGGCATCATCAGAACCTAATTCTCCCACCATAGCAAGTCCTGGACACACCATTACACCAGAAAAACAAGATTCAGATACAAAATTACTTCTCATGGTGATGATACAGGACTTTAAGAAAGACATAAATAGCACCCTCAAAGAAATACAAGAGAACACAGGTAAACAGCTAGAAGCCCTTCGAGAGGAAACACAAAAATCCCTTAATGATCTTTAGGGATTTTCTCCCTGGTGACTTTCTAAGGCAGAACCAGCCCGGAGGCAGAGGCCTCAAGAGTCTCAGGGGATTTGAAGGGTGCCAGGGACAGGATCCTCTCAGCTTCTGAGTGACAGAGCTGGATCAGTGACCCTCTCTGCCCTTTCCCTGCTAGCGGAGGGTCTGCCTCCAGGGCGTGCTTCAGCCCAGAGACTCAGGTGAGATCTGCCATTTTCTCCCTGGTGACTTTCCAAGGCGGGACCAGCCCAGAGGCGCAGGCCTCAAAAGTTGCAGGGTTGTTGCAAGGCGACAGGGACACAACAAACTCTAGTCAGAGACACCAAGAGCATCTATCACCAGAGATCAAGAGATGGTGAAAGGCAAACGCAAGAATCCTACCAACAGAAACCAAGACTGCTTGGCTTTATCAGAACCTAGTACTCCCATCACAGCAAGTCCTGGATATCCCAAAACACCAGAAAAGCAAGATTTGGATCTAAAATCATATCTCACAATGCTGATAGAGGAACTTAAGGAGGACATGAATAACTCCCTTAAAGAAATACAGGAGAACACAGGTAAAGAGATACAAGCCCTTAAGGAGGAAACAAAAAAAAAAAATCCCATAAAGAATTACAGGAGATCACAAGTAAACAAGTAGAAGCACTTAAAGAGCAAACTCAAAAATGCCTTAAGGAATTGCAGGAATACACAAACAAACAGGAGTTTGTTCTTGTTTTTGTTTGTTTGTTTGTTTGTTTGTTTTTTGGAGGGGAAACTGGGAAAGGAAAAATTTACCTGTAAATAAAGAAAATACCTAATTTAAAAAAAAAAAAAGATCTTTAGGAAACCACAATCAAACAAGTGAAGAAAATGAGCAAAACCATCCAGAATCTAAAAA
>JADRCD010226049.1:0-11101 GCA_019843815.1 Montemys delectorum
ATGTTTGTGCATGTGTGTTTGTGTAAATGTGCACATGTGTGATTGTGCATGTGCATAAGAGTGTATATGTGTCTGTGCACTGTCTGCACATGTGTGTTTGTGCTCAGGGGTGTCTGTGCATGTGTATGCATATGTGTGTTTATGCATCCATGCATATGTATGTATGTGTGTGTGTGTGTGTGTGTGTGTGTGTGTGTGTGCTCGTTTCCCTATTCATTAAATGAAGGCTTTTTCTCTAAGCAAAAAGCCTTGTTTCTCAGGCATAAATGCGACTCAAGTTTGGAGTTTGGGACTGGTGACTATTAGAATGTACAGACATTGCTTTCTAACCTAAGGCTTGCAGCCAGATTTTTCAAATATTCCAATATCTGATTTTTTGCATATACAGAAGGCTAAGATGGAAATGTATTTGCTGATTGGCCTTATCTGAATGTCTTCCATGGTTATTTCTCTGTTCATTTAAAAGAAAACCTTTGATTCTGTCAAAAAGTTAAACTGTTTAAAAATTACTGTCAAAATGAAACCAAAAGGAGCTAGTTGTGAAGGACTGGGTCCTAAGCAAAGATCGGACCACCAGGCTCCATCCTTCACCTTGCTAGAAGCAGGGATGGGCATCTCAGCATAACTGTGAGCATTAGGACCTGTCTTGGAGCCCTCTTTGGATCCTACCTTTATTTCACATTCTAAGAGATCTAAAGATCTGAAACCTGATTTGACCCCCAGCTCTTGGACATCTGCTAAATTGGCGATGTCCACCCCAACCACAGCTGGACTCCTGAGCACGTGGGAGGTTCTATCTTGGCAATCTCAAATTCCTGAATGCTTCCCCAAATTCACCCTGGTACATCTACAAGGCCAAGCACTCAGCCCTGCCAGGCTCTGCAAGCTTCCAGCCTGCCTCCTGGCATCTTCCTGTGCCATACGTTATTGTACACTTTCACTGAGCATTCCCACTTCCACATTTTGGCTTCTTGGGTTTGCTTTACTTTTAGAATTCCAGCTAAGAAATTATGTTGGCAAGTATGGTTGACACAATGCTATTAGTAAAATGCCCCTCAAATCTGTGCTTCAGTCCTAGACACCGCTTCTTCTCCTAAATCACTTGTGACCAGCTTCCTGGCACAAATTCCAGTGGCTCTGTAAAATATTCCACAACATGGCCAAAATAATGTCCCATATTCTCTACATAAAATTATCATTTTCTTAATAATTTGGTTCTGAAATATATTACAAAAGCCATGAGTTGAAAGTTTGGTTCCTGACTGGCCATGACACTATGCAAGACCAATGCTCTTTTAGGGCAAGCCTGCTGACCATAAGCTAGATAAGTGGTATACAATCTTGGAAGTTATGTTGGTACTCTGTTTTTGCTTCCCATATCCTATGAAGTAAGCACTTCTCTTTGTCGCATGCTTTCATGGTGCTGCCCTACCTTACCATAGACTCCAACACAATGGGGCCAGCCATCTGTGCACCAACATATACAAACCAGTGAGTCAATGAACCTCCCATTCTCATCAGTTGGGTTTGCAGATACTGTGTCTTAGTGACAGGAGACTGACACTTCTACATCTTCTCCATATATTCAGTGCCACTAAGACTCCCAGCAGGATAGTCCTCTTGACATAGCTATCTCTTACACCACTCTGCTGCCATCTGCAAGTGATGCCAACTTTATTGACAAGAGCCTCTTGAACACATGAATGCTCCCTACCAATGCTTCTCCATCGTCTCTGGATCTTTATAACACAAACTCACTACTCCTGACCCAATGTTGTCATCTTGAGCATCTAGGGTACAATACTCATCTAGGGTAGTTGCTAAAGCAATGCAGGTGAGGGAACGAGTCACTGTCTGTGTGACAGGGAGACTGACACCATGACAGGAGCAGCTCCACGTCTCCTCAATCACCCTCCTGCCAGGATTGCCTCTTGCTGGAGTATGAAGTCCTCCATGGTTCAGTAGAGGACGGGGAGAGTACCTCACAATGGGACACTTGGGGACTCAAGTGGACATGGGTTTTATCTCATGGGTGCCACAATTCTTGTACCAGAGAGGAATCTGTAGTACAATGACTCCCAAGGAAGGTGACTCACATCACCATTGCTTGTAATTGGAAAGCAATCGTCTGGAGCTCTAAGGGCAGGACAGTACAACCCTACAAGTATCAGTTGGCCAGCAGCTAACACCACAGCCACCCAAGCCTCACTGCTCTCTGCGTAGAATCCCTGGGATTCCTCCACAGCTGCCAACTTCGGTCTCATAGTTTCACAATTCACAATGAAGACCCAGATTCCAAAGCACCAGGAACCACCTCCAGAAAATCCTCACTGGGTTAGACTACAGCTCAAGAATCTGCATTTTAAATAACAACCAATGGGATTATGTTATTGTTGGCCCATGAGCCAAGTTTTAAGAGCTTCCTTGGTTTGAGCTTCCAAAACCACTGTAGTGTCCACAAGACTGACTTAGCCTCTCTGAAAGACTATTTGTGTTTACTCCTTGAAGCGAACTTGTCCCAGAGGATGTGGCTGTAGTTCTCTATAGGATGAGCTCCTTTACCCTGTGAACACAACCCTCTTTACCTCCTGTTCACACCCTACCCTTTTCCTGCTTTAACTTGCTCATATCTAAAGAAACAAGGATACTGGGATGTATTCAACCAGCTCCCACCTAGTACTCATGGGGTCACATGGCTATTGAGTATACTTTCTATTTTTAAAATTTATTACTTTTAATTCATTGTGTGTGTGTGTGTGTGTGTGTGTGTGTGTGTGTGTGTGCACGCGCGCGCATGCGCATGTATATGTGTACATGCATTTCCATGCCATGGAACATGTGGCGGTCAGAGAAAAACTTGTCAAAATTTGTTCTCTCATTCTATCATGTGGGTCATGCGGATGGAACTCGGGTCATCTGGCTTGGCCCCAAGTATGTATTTATGGAGTAGAACGTGATGTTCTGATATATGTAAACATCGTGCTTGGCTTGAAGCCTGATTGCCAAGTCAAAGGATACCTCCTTCACTGGACTTAGCAATTATGTTCAGAAAAAAATAGTCCTTTGCTAGACTTCATAGTTAAGAGCAGGGACATTTCCTTCTCTATGCAGAGTGAAAGGAGATGTTCATCCTGGGAGTTAGTGACCAGACAAAAGAGTAGAGAGCTGTGCACTGTAACCCACGCCATTCCTGCATCTCTCAGACCAGTCCATCCTCCTGCACTTGAAGGACATCATCTTGAGCAGCTGGATGGAGCCCAGAAGCAGCAGGACTAGACTCGGAGACCTTGAAGCCTTCTCTGCGGCTTTGCAGCCTGGCATTCCCAAAGGCCTGTGCAGTCTGAGAGCACAGACTACTAAAAGAGCGCCCTGTGAAGCTCTCCCTAGTAGCCTCCCAAACATTTGCTTTGAGTCTAGTCCAAACCACAGCCTCAGCCTCCCCCTGGCCCCTCACTCCTTCTCCGGTGCCTTCAGGCAGAAACCAGAAATAGCAATTGGCCGAGGAAGGGAGGAACCAGCAAAAGCCTAATGCTTCCTTGACCTTCAAATGGTTCTTTTTAAATGAAAGAAAAATAGGCCATCAAGTTTCCGGACTTTGCTTCTTGTGCACATTCTACCTGAGACATACTATGGGCTGAGCTTTCAGGAGCATGCAAGACACTGCCAATGAGTTATTCTCCCAATGTTTGTTTTCCTTGCATGCCACTTTCCTTGCTAATGAGAAATCTGTTAAATATCACTGTATTAAGAGTGTGCTGCCCATATTAACTGTGTGTGTGTGTGTGTGTGTGTGTGTGTGTGTTCCATGCTTGATTTTTATCTCAAGATCTCCTGCCCCATCTCCCAAGTGGTATGGATTATAGGCATACATCTGGGTTAATTTCTATTTGAACATAGAAGATACATTTTGTTTGTTTATTTTTGTTTTTTTTTCTCAGTATAATCTGAATTTTTTTTATTTTTCAACTATTTTTTGTGTTTAGATACTAAAACTGCACAAAATATTTCTAAAACTCCTTTCACTAATCTCTAATTTCCCAACCTATTTGAGTTATATATAATTAAGAATGATTAAGTTTAAAAAGGACTCTAGTTCACTGACTCAATATAGGCCCTACACTGGGTCATGAGACACTGTATCATGTTTAATTGAGAGTAATAATAATAATAATAATAATAATAATAATATAGTAATAGTAGTAGTAGTAGTAGTAGTAGTAGTAGTAGTAGCAGTAGCAGCAGCAGCAGCAGCAGCAGCAGGAATAGAATTCCATGTACTTGACACTAGTGAACCCTTGCATGCTTAGCAATGTATGCTCTGGATTTAACTCCCACTTTGAAGATGGAGATGTGAGGGT
This sequence comes from Montemys delectorum, assembly GCA_019843815.1. Taxonomy (NCBI): domain Eukaryota; kingdom Metazoa; phylum Chordata; class Mammalia; order Rodentia; family Muridae; genus Montemys; species Montemys delectorum. The sequence goes on from JADRCD010226049.1 coordinate 4,359, forward strand.
ATATGTGTACTGATACAGTCTCTGAGAAACCAGGAAGTCTGACTCCAGAGCCCCCAGCTCTGTGTATCCAAGACACAATAAGGAAATTACACAATTATATTTTTCAGAAAAATGTTTCAGCATTTTTTGTTGACTTTTCTCAAGTGATGAGAGGTTTCTCTTGTGAACCAACTTAGCAAGTCATCAAATGGCTCTGCTCTACAGAGCAGCTCCACAGCCAGGGAGGACAGGAAAGTATCTCAGGAGTAGGGCTTGGACTTGTGTGCACACTGCTGTTGAGTTCCCATCCCTTTATTAGACTCAGTGAAGGGAACTTTGTGAACCCAGCTCTGGAGAGCACTGCATCTAGAGAGCCACACATGCCAACAAGGCTGTTGCCATTTGTTGACCCCAGATCCCTAGGGATGAAATGGACATTTAATAGGCAATCACATTATCCTTACCCCTTGAGAGACACACTATAATACACAGAGCTTCCAACCACTTAAGAATGAAGAAGAGGGAAACTCTCCATTCCTCAGCAGGCAAAGGAATACCTTTGATTTCAAAATAGCACCTAAATTGGGATTTCAAAAGATAGTAGAGATGGCTCCCTGGTCAAGAACACTTGTTCCTTTAGAGGATCTCAGTTTGACTCGCAGCATCCATCATCTATAACCCCAGCTCCAGGGGATCTGATGCCCTCTTCTGGTCTTTGTGAGCACCCACACCCACACACAGGTGGCACTCATACATGTACACACTCAGGATACCTTCACATACACGTGCACACACACACACACACATACATGTACATACATGCATACACACATAAAGCAGATATTTAAGTAAATAGATAAGCCTAGCAAGGATTTCCTGAACATGTATAGATTAAAAATATTTTCCAAAGGTCATTAGACTGAGAAAGATCCAGGTTTCTATGTAAGCAAACCAAACCCAGGGAAGAAAATGAAACTGCAGACTTCCCCACGAAAAAACACCTCTCAAACCATCTCTGGAGTTGGCCACGCACAATGAGCTGGACTTCCACATGCTGCCCATGAGTTCTTTAAATAATGTTTCAGATTTATTTTTATTTTACGTGTATGAGAGTTTTGTTTGCATTTATGTATGTGCCCGAGGCACATGTATGCCTGACGGGCACTGAGATCAGAAAATGTTGTCAAATTTCTGGAACTGGAGTTAGGGATGGTTGTGAACAACCATGTAGGTACTAGGAATCAAGTCTAGGTCCTCTGAATCCCTGAGCCATCTTGCCAGTCCCTAGCTGGAGTCCAGCACAAAGCCACCCATCATCATCACTGTTGCCTGGTTTATAGCTCAATGAATCTTTGTTCAATCTAAAGTCTTTCTTTTAATAATATAAAGAACATTCCTGGCATGAGGAGATACTTAGATACCCAAAGGAGCTGTTAAGTAACAGAATGTAGGGGTGTGAAGGAACTGGGTGAGAAGGTCCCTCTGGAATGTGAAGGGGAGTGGTCTGAGCAAGAGGTCAGTCTGAGATGTCCTTAGGGGTGCTGCCGGAGCAAGGTGGCAGTGTGACAGTTCCATAGGACATCCTCTGCAGGGAATGTGGTTGCAGAACTTCAGAGATAAGAATAGCTACTTAGTAAATGTCACATACAGAATTTCAGTATGTTTAAATTATTTTCAAATATTTAAAAATGATGTAGCTTGTCACTTCGAGATCCTTGTTGAGGAAGTGGTAGACACTGATTCTTTTCTTTTTTAATATCAGGGAGGGATATTTTTCTATACCAGCAGACATGTGGAAAAAACTAACGTGTTGACAAAAGCCTCTTTCCCAATTTCACTCCACTTTTTTTCTTAAAAACCAAACTCAGAACTACAGAACCGTGTGTGTGTGTGTGTGTGTGTGTGTGTGTGTGTGTGCGCGTGCGCACACATGCGCGTGTGTGTGTATGTGTATGTCTGTATGTCTGCATGTGTGTCTGTGTGTCTCTGTGTGTGTCTCTGTGTGTGAATGTGTGTGTGTACGTGTGTGTGAGTGTGCCTGTATGTGTGTGTCTGTGTGTCTCTGTGTGTGTGTGAAAACAACATGTGTAAATCCCTCTGCCGTGTACACTTGGAAGGTTACTATAAACTACAAAAATATATATATAGGAATTGGCATTGCACTATTACTGTAAACAAATGCTCACAGATTAGCAAAGGCCATGGACAAGGAAATGTGTTGTGGGAGTTTTCTTTTCTTTTTCTTTTTTAAAGTTTGGCTGCTTCTGGCCTGCCTGCTCTCCCTGCACCATGGCTGTGGCTGTTTGTTCTTTTCCTCCCACTTCACTTCACAGAGCTGGCATGGGGGTGTGGCCAGGTGTTTGGATGCCTGCCGCAATGCTCTCATTAGATGGAACAATTATAATTAGATAATGAATAAAAGCACTATTCCCTTGCAAATCACTCTGCCTTGAAGGACAATGAAAATAGATTAAAAGAAAGGGTAGAGGAAGGCAAACTAATTTAAAATGTTATGTCAGTGTCCTAAATAATTGGCATAGAGCCACACAGACAGATAGCATTTAGAAGTAGGCTCTGGATTCTGTCCGATGGAGCCAGACTTGAGGCTAGACTCTTCTCAGGACACAGTCTTTCTTCTTGCTCTGAAATAAAGTTCATAATACTGGTCTAAGAAGGTAAAGGAAATAGCTCTTTATGTAAAAGCCTTGGGTTATTTTATTTAACAATTTAAAATTGTGTCTTTGAGATGAACACTTCCCCAATAGAAACATCCAGTGTATTGGTGAACTCTTGTTCATTTGGCCATTTATTCTCCAAACACTTTATTGAAGACAAGACAGATAAATCCTTTGTCTTTGTCCAAATTTATGTTTCTGGTTGGGTACAAACTGACAGCAAGCACATAAGCTTATTATTAAGTTAGTTAATTAAGGACTATTATGTGCAAAAGAGCTACCACGAAGAGAGTTACACAAGCATTCCTGGTTACTTCGGAGAATTGTAGCATCCAGAGAAAACAGTGAGTCTTGTTATTATAAACCCAGAGCTTTAACAGCTCTGTTGCTCACAATGTAGGATGTTCCAGAGCATGACCTGGTGCCCATCTCCACACTATCCCTCCATACTTGGGAGTCCTATGTACAGTCTGAGCTTCTCACCTTCCATGTCTGTCTCCTGAAAAATCTACACAGTTCAGCCTTTGGTGTCCACACCACAGAGAACACCTCATACCATGTCGATCACTAATACCTGGGTCTAAGCTTCTGCTGACACATCTCACCCTTAACAGTAGGGATGTTCAAAGCCCATCTTAGGAATTTGGCTTTTCTTCCTTAGAGCACTGTAGCCAGGGAGTGGGTCAAACAGAAGAGAGACCTTATCATTCACTGACAACGATGGCCAAGAATCTACTCCAGCCAATGCAGACAAAACTCAATGTCTTTCCCACTGTACCAAAACCACCTCTCCAATCTCTTAGCTACTTTTCTCTTCTGCACACTGGCTTCCTTGTTAATATTCATACTTAGAACTCTTGCTGTGGATACTGCCTTCTTTTAGATCTCAGATCCTCAGAGGACACTGTCAGGAAAGTCTTCAATGGTTAACTACCAGATAACAATACTCTCTACCGTCAATGCTGTGTAGATTGACATTCAAGCCAGTAACCATTCCACACCTCCTCCACAGTGCAAAGGTCCTAAAGTCATAGCTGCATCATCAGATGAACTGCTCTCTTTGTCTTTGAGAAAAATCCTGTTGGGTTAGTACAACCTGGTATCTTCAATGGATAATTTGGATGCAGGTATCTGTGGGCCACTATTGCATAAGAAGGGCACTTGGGTTCTGATGGCCAATGAGTTCCCACTACTTTTGTATGTATGTATGTATGTATGTATGTATGTATGTATGTATGTATGTATGCATGTATCTATCTATCTATCTATCTATCTATCTATCTATCTATCTATCTATCTTTTGGCCTTCATCCTTGCCTTCTCTTATCTCTGAACTCCACTCATGTTTGTAACACAAACTGCTGTGATACCAGATCAGGCAGGAGAGAGATGGCACTGTACTTGCTCATCTGGCCAGCAGCGAAAGACTCCATCCTCCATGCATGAGTGAGCCTGGCCAAAGGCAAGCCAGTAACACACTCTGCTGAAACCCCCATGGGAGAACTGCATTTTGTTGACACAGTTTCTGTGCATGAGCTAGATTCCCACATCATACTGAAGTCATGAAATCATTTCTGCTGAACTCACACAAGAAGAAATTTCTTCTGGCTGAAAGTGAAAGCGCTTAGAAACATTCTGTTAGTGAAAAGTATCATTCGGCCACATTCTAAAATATCTGAGAGATTGCAGATGGGGATGTTACTGCCTTCAGAACATTGTAGAACATATCCCTAATATCAGCACTTTTAAAAAAGACCAAACAAAAACCAAATGGGATGGACTCAACACCTTCTAATGACTGTGTTAACCATTGAAACACGAACATCACTGATTCAGCCCTCAGGTTTTTTTTTTTTATGTAAATTCAGCATTTATCGAACTAATAAACTCTTTGAGGTTCACTTCACTGTTGATAGGAGTAGAAACAATAGCTTTTTAAATCCTAAGCCTCCTGGAAACCTTGGGACCATAAGGCCTTGGTTCTGTTGTTCCTTCTAGGTTTTTTTTTTTTTTTTTTTTTGTGGTGGTAGTTCCTCCCCTGGAGGCCATACATTGCATGCAATCACAAGACTCAACTCTAGTGCACCGCTCCCTGGCATCTCCCAAGCAGGCTAAGCCTTGCTGCAATGTAGAGGTGCTTCCTGTATGTCATAAAGAGGGGGTTGCTGACAAGAGTTAGCATTGTTTTGTGCATTTGAATAAAAGCCTTTGAGTTTATGAATCCCAGGCAAGAAAAACATTTATGTGATACAATGTAATAAATAAGTCAGGGTGCTTTTCCCTGGGAGACTGGGCAGCTGTCCTCACTGCTATCCCATATGTTCTGGGGGCCGACTCAGGTCCCCAAGTCTGCCCCCTCAAATCCCAACCCATCTGGGTGTTATTTCCCAATGCAGAGGGCTGGAGTCAACAACAGCAAGGAAATGGAAAACAAAATTTCCAGATCTGCACTCTGTCTTACGTAACACTGCCACCCCACCACTCTGGAGGAATTCTAGACTGTGTTAAGCTTTGATTTCTGAAGGAAAGAAGCCGTACTCCCACTATTTAATGATCTTCTCGCCTGTCATCTTGGCATCACTCATTGTCCCCACCCCATTCAGTGTTCTACTCAATTGAGATTTTTCCTCCACAGTCTAGTCCCAAATGAAGTCTAGAATTTTTGCTCAACTTTATTCTGAGGCCTTCCCACCATCAGGATTTTTCCTCTGTGTGTTTTCCTGAGGCACCTTTATTGTGCTTACTGATCTGTGTATCGCTGCATCAAAACCAACTTTAGCTTGATATGTTATAATAACATGCAAGCAACGTCTCCTTACAATTTAACTTATTTTTTTCTGGCTTCTTATAAGTTTCTCAGATTCCAGGTGAAGATCCCTATCATGCTGACAGGCCTGGTATCTGTGTGTTAAGTCAGAGAGGACCAGGAGGCTGTGGTTCTGTATCCCGATTAGGGCTTTGATTTCCTTAAGCATTTCTTCAGAAGCTGTTTATTTATTTCTTTTCATACACATATATTTCGAAAGGCCTCCTCCAGCCCTTTCTATAGCCCCTACATCCCTATCCACCCAAGTTCATGTTCCTTTTCTTTCTCTCTCTTGAAAACCAACAAAACCAAAACAATAAAAATCATATTTATCTTTGCTTAAAGTGCTGAGACATCTTATCATGCTTGAACTTAAACTTCTATTGGCTTATTGATTCTCACTAATGGTAGTAGTAAATATTTCCTTACTAAATGAAGTTAGTTTTTATGCATCTGGCGACGGCATCTTCCTCTTGGAAGCAATCATTGCTCAAGCCTGGTTCTGTCAGACTAAACATGATTTCAGATGAAAACTTCTCAGTAAGACCTATGGCACCACCTTGTAATACCAGAGCAGGATGAAGGCCTTTTGAAAGAAGGCTGAAGCATAGAGGAAGAGAGAATAGACGAAAAAGCCAGTACTGAGAACCGAGCGTTTAAATTGAGTAGTAGAGAGCCACTGTAAACAGCAGCAGTGTCCTCCACAGGCTCATGCACTTGAAACAATGGTCCCCAGATGCTGGTGCTGTTCTGGAATGTTAGGAGGTTTGGCCTGGTTGGTCTAAGTATGTTAGTTGGGGGTGGACTTTGAGAGTTAGGCCTTACCCTACTTCAAATCTATTCTCTCAGTTGTGTGTCTGCATTTCAAGATGTAAGCTCCCAGCTTGCTGCTCCACCCATAGCCTGCCTGCTGCTACCATGCCTGTCTATCACAGTGGACTCATGAGTGCAAATAAGTCCTCCCTTCTGTAAGATGCCTCAGTCATGGTGTTGAAGCATAGAAAAATAACTAATAGGTTTAGATAAATATTCTTGAAACAAATAATAAAGTGTGAGATGTGAATTGGCTTGGTGGCAGTAGGGTTGCCTAGCATTTCACACTGAGTTAAATTCTAAGAACCAGCAAAGAAAAGGTAATATACAAACAACTTCTCTGTCTCTGTCTCTATCTCTTTCTCTCTCTGTCTCTGTCTCTCTGCCTGTCTGCCTCTCTCAATCTCTTTCTTTCTCTTTCCTTCTCTCTCTCTCTCTCTCTCTCTCTCTCTCTCTCTCTCTCTCTCTCT
>JADRCD010226051.1:8970-30461 GCA_019843815.1 Montemys delectorum
TTCTCCACAACCTCTCCAGCATCTGCTGGAGAGGTTGTGGAGAAAGAAGAACACTACTTCATTGCTGGTGGGATTGCAAGCTGGTACAACCACTCTGGAAATCAGTTTGGCGGTTCCTCCGGAAATTGTATATAGTATTACCAGAGGATCCAGCTATACCACTCCTGGGCATATACCCAGAAGATGCTCCAACATGTAATAAGGACACATGCTCTACTATGTTCATAACAGCCTTATTTATAATAGCCAGAAACTGGAAACAACCCAGATGTCCCTCAACAGAGGAATGGATACAGGAAATATGGTACATCTACACAATGGAGTACTACTCAGCTATTAAAAACAATGAATTTATGAAATTATTGGGTAAATGGATGGACCCAATATGGAGAATATCATCCTGAGTGAGGTAACCCAATCACAAAAGAACGAACATGGTATGCACTCTCTGATAGTGGATATTAGCCCAGAAGATCAGAATATACAAAGTACAAACCACAAACTATAAGAAACTCAAGAAGAAGGAAGACCAAAGTGTGGATACTTTGTTCCTCCTTAAAAGGGGGAACAAAATACCCATGGAAGGAGCTGTAGAGACTAACTATGGAGCAGAGACTAAAGGAAGGACAATTCAGAGACTGCTCCACCTGAGAATCCTTCCCATATTCAATTGTCAAATCTAGACACTATTGTGGATGCCAGCAAGTGCTGGATTTCAGGATCCTGATATAGCTGTCTCCTGAGAGGCTCTGACAGTACCCGGCTAATATAGAAGTAGAGGCTGAAGTACCCAAGGAGCTGAAGGGCTTGTAGCCCCTTAGGACGAACAACAATATGAACTAATTAGTACTCTCAGAGCTCCCAGGGACTAAACCACCAACCAAAGAGTACACATGGTGGGAGTCATGACTCCAGCAGCATATGCATAGCAGAGGATGGCCAAGTCGGTCATCAGTGGGAGGAGAGGCCCTTGGCCCTGTGAAGGTTTTATGCCCCAGTGAAGGGGAATTCCAGGGCCAGTAAGCAGGAGGGGGTGGGGTGGTGAGCAGGGGGCGGGGGGAAGGAACAGGGGTTTGTTTTAGTTTTTGTTTGTTTGTTTATTTATTTATTTATTTATTTTGGAGGGGGAACCTGGGAAAGGAGATATTGTAAATAAAGAAAACATCTAAATAAAAAAAAAAGAAAAACATAAAAAAAAAAATTCATGGTTTTGAACTTTTGGTACTTCCTTACCAGTTTTTCTGTCTGGTGACATGGTTCCACTTGCCCATCAAGAAGTAGGGAGCCTATTCTGTTCTTCTGACTAGTGTGACCTTCATCTGATCAGGGACATGCCCTCCTATAGATTGTTAAATAATGTGTTATCTAAAGTATTCAAATATTTGTCTAACCTATGGGTCATGACCACATTGAGGATCAGACGACCTATAAGCTCCTATAAGATCATGGGGAAAGACAGATATTTACATTATGATTCATAATAATAGCAAAGTTAGTTTTGAAGTAGCAATATAAATAATTTTATATGGGAGTTTTGGAGCCTTCACAACATTAGGAAGTATATTAAAGGGGCGCACCATTAGGAAGATTGAGAACCACTGGTCTGATAGATATATCCTTTGTGATACCCAGTGAAATTTATTCTGTACCCAGAGTGCGTACTCTGACTTTGTCTAATATTTGCTGCCTGTCCAGTTATTGCTGTGTAAGTTTGGTGAGCTAACCTACAAATATTAAAGCCTTTTCAGCTGATTTTATTCACTATTTAACAAGTCCAATGAAAGATATTGCAGTGTTTAAAATAAGTTGTCAGACTTTCCTCTGTCAAAGCAGTTGTTTTAAACATTGTGTTGAAATGGTTTCTTTTCTAGTCCATAGCTTCTAGCCAGTCATTGTAAAGCAATTTGCTTTCATATATATTTATCTGTTCTATGAAGATTTGAAGACTAAAGAAGAGGAATAGAATAAGAGATCTGATGTTCATTCAGTCGAATTTGTTATCTCAAACTAGAACTTTACTTTTGGATTAGTTTTTATATTATCATTCTTACATCATTTATGTTGTTTAAAAAATGTTTACACTTATACTTGTAATTCCTATTCAGCACAAAATCTTTCCAGTGTATCTTTAGGTAAAAACTATTAGGATATATGTACAATCAAAGTAAGTAGTATCAGAAATTGTTATTTAGTTGTTAAAGCCTATTTTTAAAATGATAAAGTGTCTGTTATTAGAGGGGAGTGAGAAAAGCAGTATGATTTGTTTCTGTCAGGATACCTTAGGTCGAGATTATTGGATTTTTCTCTGTTGTTGGCTTGGTTGCTTTTATTTTGCATAGAGTTCTTAGTGATTATAAGTGTCTCCTTAAACTTTGAATTCTATCAGCACATTTAAATATTAGCAATTAGATATCAGATTGTATATAATTAACTATTTGAAGTGTATTAGTGTTTTGCCATCATGTATGTAAGTGCTGGGGTCTAGAATTGCTTCTCAGATCCCTGGAACTGTAGTTACAGGAAGCTATGAGCTGACATTGGGGTGGTGTAAATGGAAACCAAGTCCTCTGTAAGAGCAGCAAGTCCTTTTAACTGCTGAGCCAATTCACAAGCCCCCTGTAATTCTTAAGTACTTCCTTAACCAAAATTTATGTTTTACCAAGGAAAAAATGAAAAAAAAAATCATTGGATTGAGCTTTTTAAAATTAGAAAATATTTAAATGTGGAAATGTAAATAATTGAGCAATAGTGAAATAAGATGTTTATGTTGAATATAGTTTATTTTAAAAAGTTCAACAGCTCTCAGAGTTTCCTGGGAATAAAATACCCAAGAAGGTATTTAAAGTAGTTAGACAGGTTGAGGCTGAAAAGCAGTGTACACAGTTATCCTTGCTGCTGAATAGACTGGAGGTACATGTTCTAGTTGCAGAAGAAACTAACTGGTTTGCAGTGGGTTTGAGTTCATGAACTTATTTTGTATTTCATGTAGAGCTGTGACTCCAGAGGAACACACATCCTCCTCCTATTCTTAGCAGCCAAGTCAGAGCCAGTATTGTAGGTATCAAGGTGATTATCTATCAAAATGATGCCTCACTGTTTGCTAAGTTGAGTTTATAACAAAGAGCCCAAACTCACCACAGTTTATTTTGTTTCTAAGCCTGATTTTCTTTCATAAAATAAGGAAGAGGATGGTAAAAGAACACTTCTTAGTGACTTTTTAAATACTTTAGGTAAATTTAATTTTATAAATATGTTTAATTTTTAACAGCTTGCTTAATTTTTCTTATTTGCCTATCTGTAAATTACTCGAAGTCCAAAAGGACCAAAAGTTGTTATATACAAATTATTTCTTTCTATCACATATAGAAATAGAAGTTCATTCGGAAACACTTGAAGTGTTTGCAAGAGGGGTAGACTTTCCTTTTTGCATGTTATGTTTATCTTATAAATTGAAGATACAGATTTTGACACTTTTTCCTTGTGTTGTTTGATCTAAACTATATTAACTCATAGCTAATTAATATTTCAAATTCTATTCATAATATAGGCTAAAAATCTCATAGAGAGATTCTTCATTCAACAAGTGGAAGTCCTAGGCAAGCGTGCGGAGCCGCTGCCTGAGATCTACTACATCGAGGGAACCCTTCAGATGGTGTGGGTGAACCGCTGCTTTCCAGGCTATGGCATAAACGTCCTGAAGCACCCAAAGTGCCCTGAGTGCTGTGGTATGTAATAAACTACATTTCACTTTTATGTGGATGACACTCATTTACTTCAACTATGTTTAACAGAACGTTTGTCTTCATTAAAACTGTCATTTAGATTTTGACTTATTTTAAATAATATATTTGAGAAAACTATATTCTAAATATGTATATAGAAAAACTATTGTAATGTTTTAAATAATATATTTTGTTATATTTTTGACAATTTTATATAATATATCTCAAATCCCACTCACTCCTTCTCCTCCTATCCTTTCCCACAGATTCACTCCCTGTACTCTCCTACTTGTGTCCTCTTTTAAAAAGATGAGGAAACTCTTGCAGTAGGAGGTATCCTGGTCCTCTGGCTTTTCCACTCTTTCTGCTCTTTCTTTAAGTATACAGGTTGTTTTGTAAATATATCAATTGTGGATGTCCACCTGATTAGTAGTTCCTTGTGTTATAGTCAGTTGTGGATTTCTACAATTATATCTATCAGCTGCAAAGAGAAGCTTCTTTAATGGAGAGAGAGAGCGTCATTAACCTGTAGCTGTAAAGATAAGTGTTTAGAATGCAATTAGAAATTATACTGGTTCAGCAAACTGGCAGTAGTAGGTTCTCCTCCATGTTCTTTACCTGGAGTATGATGCCTTCAGCAATAGTGCATTAGCTTCTGTTTCCAGAAGGTACCTAGAGTGACATCAATAAACTATAATGTTTTAGGGGTCTCGGAATTTTGGGTAGGTTTACCATGTCTGACATTGTGACTATTGTTCGCCTATGGTTTGGGCAGGGAACATTGCCACCCCAAGTGCTACAATTTCAATTAAAGCAATATATCTATATATGCATATAAACATAATATTTTATATAGTTTAAAGTGAACATAAAATGCCTCCTTATGGCATTGACAAATATACTTAGTGTCAATTATCACTCCTACTTTCCACTCTCTGTTGCCCCCTTTGCTCTCTGCAAGTAAGTCTCCCTGACCAGTTTCTCACTTCATCTTTATAACAACTGTGTTCTAATCTAGTCTCTAATGCTGATATTTCTATTTGCTCTAGGTTATATACTCAAATCTAAAGATTTAGAGCTGGTATTCACAGATAAAACATGGGTATTTGTCTTTCTAGGTCTGAGTTACCTTATTCAATATAATGTTTCCTACTTTTATCCATTCACCTGCAAATTTTATGATTTCATTTTTTTATAGCTAGGTAAAATTTTATAGTCTGTAAATACATATTTTCATTACTTATTCTTTAGTTGGAGGACATTTAGATTGTTTCCATCTTCTAACTATTGTGATTAGAACAGCAATGAATGTGGCTGTGCAGTTATCTATGAATTATGATGTTGAGTCCTTTTGGCATATGCTGAGGAGTGGTATATATTCATTTATTATACTTATGTGTTAGAATGGTTTGCAGACTGTGGTTCAGCTAGTACAACAATGGTTGTCTACCAATGGATAGTCCAAAAATCCAGTAGTTGTTCAGTCTGTGAGACTAGATGTCTAAGCTACTTTTCGGTATATATCAAAATACCAAAGAAGTAGGCACTAATGCTAGTGAGGGAATGGATTTGCCAGCAAGAGCAAGTAGAGAAAGAACAGCACCTGTTCCTTCCATGTGCTTTATATAGGCTGCAGGCAGAAGGTGTGGCCCAGGTTAAAGGGGGATTTTCCCACTTCAAAAGTTCTAGATTAAAAGTAGGTCTTCCCACTTCAAATGATTTAATTAAAAAAGAAATTTCCTTAAATGTGTACCCAGCCATTTGGGTGTTAGTTAATTCCAAATGTAGTCAAGTTGATAACCAAGAATAGTCATCATAAATGAATTCTCAAAGTTGTTTTGATTTTTATTTCTACAATTTCTAAGGATAATGAACATTTTTGAGATATTAGCCATTTTTTATTTCTTTTGTTGAAACTTCTATGTTCAGAGATATTGTCCTTTTTTTTTTTAAAAAAAAAAACTAGGTTGCTTGCTTTCTTGATCTTTTCTTTTTTCAGTTTTGTATGTTCTGCATTTCAGTCCTCTATCAGATCTATTGCTGGAAAAGATTCTCTGTGGACTTCCTCTATTCTGTTATTTACTTTACTGGACACTGTTTTAGCTTCATGAGTCCCCATCTGTCTGTTGTTAGCCTTAATTCTTGAGAAAATGGGGTTCTTTTCAGAAAGTACTTTCCTATTGCTGTATGTTATAGGGTACTTCTTTTTTCTTTGTTTCTGCATTTTGGGTTTTACACTGAGGTCTTGTAGCAGTAGGTGATTAATATGCTCTAATCTTTCTGGTTGCTGTGCTTTGAGTTCCTTGCTACCTGGCCCAATGCTCTGGATTCCCAAATGAAAGACACACACGCACACACACATGCACACACACGTGCACACACACAGGCGCACACACACACACACACACACACAGCTTTATGTTTAATATGCCTTAATTAGCTCAATGGCCGGGCCACTCCCAAACTTCCATGTTGCTAATGCCTCTCCTTTGATAGTCCTCTGAGTTATTACTTACTAAAATCCATCTTCCATCTTTTCTGCCTTAGACCCAGTGGAGGCCCCCTCAGGCTACTCTTCTCTGTCTCTTACATGATTGGTATGCCTCTCTTCCTGCAGCTCTCAAGCCCAGAGGTGATTCTGCTGCTTTTCCTGGTTCCCTTGCCTGTGAATCCTAATGGTCCTGCCTCTGTCTTCCTACCCAGCCATTGGCCACTGACAACTTCATTTACTAATCAAAGCCAACTGAGGGCAGTTACATGCAGATGTGCAGATTCCCCTGTAATTTTTGGGAGATTAATTAACATTAGTAGCATTAGATCCAATCTACAACAAGGCTATGGTTCATTTGTAGTTTATTTTTGTGCAAGGTGATAGATATGGGTGTTATTTAATTCTTTTACATTAGGCATCAATATTCTCAGCACCATTTGCTGAAGATAATGTTTTTTCTGTGATATATAGTTGTTGCAAATATCAAATGAATGTAATTGCAGAACACATATTTGGGTCTTCTGTTTTCTTCCATGATTTAAGTGTTTTCTGTTGCTGCTGTTTCTTTGTTTATACCATGCCATTTTTATTACTATACTGCTATGGAGAAACATTCCTTGAATTTTAGGGATAATGCCAACTTGATCAGGGTGGATATTCTTTTGATATATTCCTGTATTTGACTTTCAAGTTTTGAGGACCCCTGAATCAATGTTGATCCAGAGATGCTTGCCTAATTTTCTTTGTTTGTATTTTTCTAGTAGAGTAATTCTAGCTTTGTAGACGCATTTGGGAGAACACTGTCTGTTTCTTTCTTTTTTTGAATAATTTAATAAGTATTGATTGTACATTTTCTTTGAATGTTTGGTAGAATTCTGATGTGTATCTGTCTGGGCCTTGTCTTTTTATCTCTGTTACGATCTTATTTGTCAATGTATCTGTTTAAATTATTAATCTTCTCTCATCTTTGGTGGTTTGAATGAGTTTAACACAATATATGTCCTTTTATTTTAGAATTTCTAACTTAATGAATTGTAGTTTTTTTAAAGTATCTCCTCAAAATATTTTGAATTTTTGTTATTGTTGTTGTTGTCAGTTGTAATGTTTCCCTTATTTATCTCCCATTGTGTTGATTTGGGTTCTCTCTCTCCTTTGGCTAATTAGGCAAAAAGTCTGTTGAATTTGTTTATCTTCTCACAGATCCAGCTCTTAGATTTGTATTCGATCACTTGTACTGTTTTTTCATATTAATTTCTTAATTTTTGTTCTGATTTTTATTATTTCTTGCCATCTACTGTGGGACCATGAAAGGCAGCTTGTTTTCTGGTCAAGCTAGGTTTAAACCCCAGAGACCCAGTAGGTGTTCCTGCAAGATATGGAAGGTGTTTACCACACTCCCAGACACTGGGCTCCTGACAAGAGGCCTCAGCTCTCCATAATTCTGTGGTCATCAGTCACAGAGAGCAACATCTCAAGCCCCTCCACAGGTAGAGGATGGGACTACAGATCACATAGCCTCCATTTTAATGAGGCACCTAAAGGCTTAGCCATTTAAGCTCCCCTTCCTAGACACTCCTCCCTGCAAAAGGTATTTAACCTCAGGCCTCCCTAAGAAAGTGAGGTATGGTTTTACTCATCACAACTCTCCACCATGACAATAAACACCTTAAAACCATGGACTGCTTCTTCTCATTAGACCTGCAGTGAGGAACAATGAGGCAGGTCTTCCTCTAAGGAGCCTTGTCTCCTGCAGGAGGCCTCTCTGTGTTCTCAGCCAAGGTCACCACCAAACCATGACACATATGAACTAACTGCATTTCTGATAGTATACATAATTTTATGAAAGCCTAACCCAGACCAAATCCCAACATAGAAAGGGTGTTGGTACACAATCCCACCCACAGTTGTGAAACAATGGGCAACTGTTACTTGATAAGACAAGAAGGGTCAGTTTTCTCTAGTGTAGACTCTGAGGAGTTGAACATGCTCCATTGGTATTACATCCAAGAGTATTTTAAGCAGGTTTTTTGAGAGAGAAAGAGAGAAGAGGAAGGGAGGCTGACTGCAGAGTTTGGTAGACACAGAAGCAGATGTGAATCTGAGAAGAGTTGGAGGAGTACGAATACAACCCAAAACACATTATATAGAATTTGAAACTAGTAGCCTAGGCTATTATACCCAGCAAAACTCTCAATTACCATAGACGGAGAAACCAAAGTATTCCATGACAAAACCAAATTTGCACAATATATTTTCACAAATCAAGTCTTTCAAAGGATAATAAATGGAAAACTCCAATACAAGGAGGGAAACTACATCCTAGAAAGAGCAAGAAAGTCATCTTCCAAAAAAACTAAAAGACGATAGCTACATGAACAGAATTCCAACTCTAACAACAAAAATAACAGGAAGCAACAATTACTTTTCCTTAATATCTATTAATACCAATGGACTCAATTCTCCAATAAAAAGACATAGACTAACAGACTGGGTATGTAAACAGGACCCAACATTTTGTTGTATATGGGAAACCCACCTCAGTAACAAAGACAGACACTATGTCAGAATAAATGGCTAGAAAACAATTTTCCAAGCCAAGGGTCCCAAGAAAAAAAGCTGTAGTAGCCATTCTAATATTGAATAAAATCGACTTTCACCATGAAGTGATAAAAAAGATAAGGAGGGACACTTTATATTCATCAAAGTTATGATCTACCAAGAGGAACTTTCAATTCTGAACCTTTATGCTCCAAATGCCAGGGCATCTACATTCATAAACTTTACTAAAGCTCAAAGCACACATTACACAGACCTAACAAAGAAAGAAAACTTCAGACCAATTTCCCTTATGAATATCAATGCAAAAATACTCAACAAAATTCTTGCAAACTGAATCAAAGAACACATCAAAACGATCATTCACCATGATCAAGTAGGCTTCATCCCAGGAAGCAGGGATGGTTCAATATACGGAAATCCATCAACGTAATTCACTACATAAACAAACTCAAAGAAAAAAACCATATGATTATCTCACTAGATGCTGAGAAAGCATTTGACAAAATCCAACATCCCTTCATGATAAAAGTCTTAGAAAGATCAGAAATTCAAGGCCCATACTTAAACATAATAAAAGCAATATACAGCAAACCAGTAGCCAACATGAAACTAAATGGAGAGAAACTTGAAGCAATCCTACTAAAATCAGGGACTAGACAGGGCTGCCCACTCTCTCCATATTTATTCAATATTGTACTTGAAGTCCTAGCCAAAGCAATTAGACAACAAAAGGAGATCAAAGGGATACAAATTGGAAAGGAAGAAGTCAAATTATTACTATTTGCTGATGATATGATAGTATACTTAAGTGACTCCAAAAATTCTACCAGAGAGCTCTTAAACCTGATAAACAACTTCAGCAAAGTAGCTGGATATAAAATTAACTCAAGCAAATCAGAGACCTTCCTCTACACAAAGGATAAACAGGTGGAGAAAGAAATTAGGGAAACAACACCCTTTACAATAGTTACAAATAATATAAAATACCTCGGTGTAACTCTAACTAAGCAAGTAAAAGATCTGTTTGACAAGAACTTCAAGTCTCTGAAGAAGGAAATTGAAGAAGCACTCAGAAGATGGAAAGATCTTCCATGCTTGTGAATTGACAGGATTAATACAGTAAAAATGACCATCTTGTTGAAATCAATCTACAGATTCAATGCAATCCCCATCAAAATTCCAACTCAATTCTTCACAGACTTAGGAAGAGCAATTTGCACATTCATCTGGAATAACAAAAAACCCAAGATAGTCAAAACTATTCTCAACAATAAAAGAACCTCTGGTGGAATCACCATCCTTGACCTTAAGCTGTACTACAGAACAATTGTGATAAAACTGCATGGTATTTGTACAGTAACAGGCAGGTAGATCAATGGAATAGAATTAAACACCCAGAAATGAACCCACACACCTATGGTCACTTGATCTTTGACAAAGGAGCTAAAACTATCCAGTGGAAAAAAGACAGCATTTTCAACAAGTGGTGCTGGCTCATCTGGAGGTTAACCTGTAGAAGAATGCAAATCGATTCATTCTTATCTCCTTGTACAAAGCTCAAGTCCAAGTGGATCAAGGACCTCCACATAAAACCAAATACACTGAAACTAATAAAAAAAGAAAGTGGGGAAGAGCCTCAAGCACATGGGCACAGGGGAAAATTTCCTGAACAGAACACCAATAGCTTATGCTCTAAGATCAAGAATTGACAAATGGGACTTCATAAAATTACAAAGCTTCTGTAAGACAAAAGACACTGTCAATAGGACAAAATGGCAACCAACAAATTGGGAAAAGATCTTTACCAATCCTATATCTGATAGAGGACTAATATCCAACATATACAAAGAACTCAAGAAGTTGGACTCAAATAACTCTATTAAAAAATGGGGTACGGAGCTAAACAAAGAATTCTCAACTGAGGAATACCAAATGGCTGAGAAGCACCTAAAGAAATGTTCAACATCCTTAATCATCAGGGAAATGCAAATCAAAACAACCCTGAGATTCCACCTCACACCAGTCAGAACAGCTAAGTACAAAAACTCAGGTGACAGCAGATGCTGGAGAGGTTGTGGAGAAAGAAGAACACTCCTTCATTGCTGGTAAGACTGCAAGCTGGTACAACCACTCTGAAAATCAGTTTGGCATTTCCTTTGGAAATTGTACATAGTATTACCAGAGGACCCAGCTATACCACTCCTGGGCATATATCCAGAAGATGCTCCAACATGTAATAAGGACATATGCTCCACTATGTTCATAACAGCCTTATTTATAATAGCCAGAAACTGGAAACAACCCAGATGTCCCTCAACAGAGGAATGGATACAGAAATTGTGGTACATCTACACAATGGAGTACTACTCAGCTATTAAAAACAATGAATTTATGAAATTCTTAGGGAAATGGATGGACCTGGAGAATCACATCCTGAGTGAGGTAACCAAAGCACAAAAGAACACACATAGTATGCATTCTCTGATAAGTGGATATTAGCCCAGAAGATAGGAGTATACAAAGTACAATCCTGAAACCACTTGCAATTCAAGAAGACCAAAGTGTGGATACTTCATTCCTTCTCAAAAGGGGGAACAAAATACCCATGAAAGGAGTTACAGAGACAAAGTATGGAGCACAGACAGAGGGAAGAACAATCCAGAAACTGCTCTACCTCGGAATCCTTCCCATATTTAACCATCAAATCCCGACACTTTTGTGGATGCCAGCAAGTGCTGGCTGACAGGAGCCTAATATAGCTGTTTCCTGAGAGGCTCTGACAGTACCTGAGCACTCAGAAGTAGAGGCTCACAGCCATCCATTGAACTGAGTCAGGGTCCCAATGAAGGAGTTAGAGAAAGGACCCAAGGTGCTGAAGGGTTTGTAGCCCCTTTGGAGGAACAACAATATGAACTAACTAATACCCTCAGAGCTCCCAGGGACTAAATCACCAACCAAGGAGTACACATGGTGGGACTCAGGGCTCCAGAAGCATATGTAGCAGAGGATGGCCAAGTCAGTCATTGATAGGAGGAGAGGCCCTTGGCCCTATGAAGGTTCTATGCCCCAGTATAGGGGAATGCCAGGGCCAGGATATAGGAGAGGGTGGGGTGGTGAGCGGGGGAGGGGTGAGGGAACAGGTGTTTTGTTTTTGTTTTTCTTTTTGTTTTATTTTTTTTCCTTTTTTGTTTTCTTTTTATTTTATTTTATTTTATTTTAATCTTCATTTTTTTCGGAGGAGATATTGGGAAAGGAGTTATCATATGACATGTAAATAAATAAAATATCTAAAAAAAAAGGTAAAAAAAGAAAAGTTATTGGAGGAATTGTAATAATGATTTGAGTCACAGTCTTTTATCACTTAGCATAACAAGTCTTTGAAAACACAATTCACTATAATCTAAAAATATCAGTCTATAATAAACATTCAGCATTTACAATACAATAAAAAATTAGCAATGTAATAGTAGTAAGTTCTTATCTAGAGTGTATGACCTGAATAGCCATAGGTTCTTGGCTAAATAATACTACCAGGGATGTGCTGCAGGATTTTCCCTGTCCAATCACATTAGGGCAGTAAGAAGCTTGTGAGTGGACAGGAGAAGGGAGGCAGAGGGAGGAGTTGAGCAGACAGGTCTCAGGAGAGGAGAGAGAACCAGAATGGAGACTGACGTGGTGTTTTATCAAAAGGTTAGAATAATTGGGTTAAAGCTTTATCATTATCATTTGGCTCTGAAATTATTGTATTGGCATCTTGTAAATTGTGTTATTATTGATACATTAATCTGATTGGCTAATTAAGCATTAAGAGTCTTGATTCTAAAATCAAAAGAGTCTTGATTCTACCGGGTGATTAGATGTTGAGATGGCTAGCCAGGGGTGAGTGGGAAGTTTCGTGAAAGTGAGTGGAATTGGGGGGCATCCGAGAGATGGCCCAGTGGGAGCCATGTGGCCTGCTGGTGGGTTGGTGTGCCTAGAGACTGAACAAGTGAGATCACCTGGAGCAGAGGCTAGTCCTAGAGAGTTGTTGGCGGTGGTGGCAGGAGAGCAGGAGTATGGCCTGGCCATGCTGAGAATTGACAGGTTCATTTTTTTAATATTTCCCACAACAGGGATGGATACTGTATCATGGATTTGGCCTTAAATCCAATCAGAATTATGTAGTTATTCCTATAACTTGCATGCTGTTAGTGAACGTAAATTTGACAGGGCAGTCATTATTGTAGCTCATAACATTTACAGCTAGGTAAGCCCAATGACACTTTTCTCATCAGGTGGAATGCATAGCACCTACCAACACTATTTCTCTGTGCTTATGACTAAAGCATATGGTGTCTTCTATGATAGGGCCTGTGAACAAGAATGATCTTTTGATATGTTCTTTGGCTTAATATGATTTTTGTGCCAGTCTTTGTCCATATGTTCACTAGGGAGATCAGTTTGTATGTTTCTTTGCTATGTCTTTCTCTCAGTTTGTATCAGTATATTGTGTTGTAAAATGTTTGGAAGCCTTCTTAACCTTTTATGGAGCAATTTGAATAATGTTTGTGTTTAATCTTTGGGACTCTGAAATAATTTTTAGCAAATCCTTCATGTTGTAAGTTTCTTTTTTGTCATTGAAAGACATTTTATTGTAGCTCCAATCTCATCATTTGTTATGCAGGCTATTTTACCTTGTCTCAACTTTAGTGTGTAATATACAACTAGAAATCAAGGGTGTCCTTATGATGAAGTTTTACTGGTGTCTATAGTAATGTCTCTTTTAGTCATTAATTTTATTAAGTTAGTTATTTTTTCATTCCATCTGCTTACCTGGTTAAAGGTGGTATTATTATTATTATTATTATTATTATTATTATTATTATTATTATTATCAAATCTTCCTTTACAGTCCAGCCACTACTCCACTCCTGGTCTGCCCTGAGACCACTCTCCACCCTATACCTCCTCCCCCATCTCCAAGAGGATGTTCCCACCCCCTCACCCACATCCCACCAGACCTCCACACTCTCTGGGGCCTCAAATCTCTTGAGGGTTATGTGCATCTCACTGAGGCTAGACCAGGCAGTCCTTTGCTGTATATGCATTGGCAGCCTCATATCAGCTGGTATATGCTACCTGGTTGTTGGCTTAGTTTCTGAGAGATCTCAGAAGTTCAGGTTAGTTGAGACTGCTGCTCTTCTCATGTTGTTGCTCTCCTCCTCAGCTTCTTCCAGCCTTTCCCTAATTCAACCACAGGTGTCCCTGACTTCAGTCCATTGGTTGGGTGTAAGCTGCTTGTTAGGCCTCTTGGGGGCACCATGCCTGGCTCCTGTCTGTATACCATAACATCAGTAACAGTGTCATGTCCTAGTGCCACCCCCAGAACTGGATCCCAATCTGGGCCTGTCATTGGACCTCTTCTCCCTCAGGCTCTTCTCTATTTTTGTCCCTGAAATTCCCCTAGACTGGAACAATTCTGGGTCAGGGTTCCTGACTGTGGAATGGCAACTCCTTCCCTTGCATACTTGGGATGAAGCCTACTTGATTGTGGTGAATGATGGTTTTGATAAGTTCTTGGATTTTGTTTGCTAGAATTCTATTGAGTATTTTTCATCTATATTCATAAGCAAAATCGATTCTTTCTTTGTTGGGTCTTTGTGGGGTTTAGGTATCAGAGTATTTGTAGCTTCATAGAATGAATTAGGTAGTGTTCCTCTGTTTTCTATTTTATGGAACTGAGGAGTTTTGGTATTAGTTTTTCTTTGAAGATCTGGTAGAATTCTGTACTAAAGCCATCAGGCCTTGGATTTTTTTTGGGGGGGGGGGGGGTTGGGAGGTTTTTAATGACTTCCTCTATTTCCTTAGGGAATATGGGCCTGCTTAGATAGTTTACCCTCTTTTGATTTAACTTTGGTACATGGTACCTATCTATAGAATCTTCCACTTCATCTAGATTTTCCAGTTTTTTTGAGTATAGGCTTTTGTAGTAGAGTCTGATAATGTTTTGAATTTCTAACATTTTTGTTGTTGTATCTCCCTTTCATTTCTGATTTTGTTAGTTTGCATACTGTATCTGTGCCCTTTAGTCAGTTTGGTTAGGGGTTTATTTACCTTGTTGATTTTCCAAAAGAACCAATTTTGTTTTTGTTGATTCTTTGTATCATTCTCTTTGTTTCTAGTTGGTTAATTTCAGCCATGAGTTTGACCATTTCCTGCCTTCTACTCCTCTTAGGTGTGTTTACTTCTTTTTGTTCTAGAGCTCTCAGGTGTGCTGTTAGGTTGCTAGTGTAGGAGGGCTATACATTTTCTTCTTAGCACTACTTTCTTGTGTTCCGTAAGTTTGGGTGTGCTGTGGCCAAAGGTTTTTCAGTCATACCTTTTTGAAGAACTGTGTTTTTACTTCATTATTCCTCATATATTTTATTTCTAACTCATTAATTTTTTGCCTGATTCTGTTTATTTCTACACTTCACTTTTAGGGCTGTTTATATGTATTATATTTTCCCAAAGTTTTAAGGTGTTTTCTTAACATTTATTTGAGATTTCTCAAAATTTTTGATAGAGACACATAGTGCTCTATACTCTACGTTTAGGACTGTCTTCACTTTCTGTATATTTTGTTATGTTGTGCTTTCATTTTCAATTGAAGTTTAGATGTCTTAATTTTTCTTTCTTTTTTCTTTTTTTGATTTCTTGAGTGATCTACTCATACTTCAACAGTGCCTTCTTTCATTTGCATGAGTTTTTGTCATTTCTGTATGAAAGTTGCTCTTGAAATCTATCTTCTGTTGTGTTTGTTTGTGCCCAAGGGTCCACGGGATGACCCAAATGAGCCCAATATTGCAAAGTCTGATGTGATTAAAAAGAGCCTTTTATTGGAGTCCAGACTCAGATCACACGATGTTCACTCACTAAGAGCAAGTGATTGCATGTGACCTGGAGCCCTGGAAACACATGAGTTTATATACAAAATTGGCAATTCTTAGGATGCTTCAGAGTGAGGGGAGTGAAATGCTCTAATCATTTGATAGGGCAGCACTGAAGCTGGTGGGGGAATTGATGAGTGTCTGTTTTAGTGTTATCAGGAACTAATTTTGTAGCTGGCCAAAACTGTCTGTGACCTCCGATTACCTTTTTCTATGATTTAAACAGAGGGAGCTCGGATCCTCTCTGGGTTTGTTGTTTCTGAGGCCTCAAGGACAGGCACCTGGAGAACTCGGTGGCTTATCAGAGTGTCGACCATGGTGTCACCAAGACTGGGAGAATGTCAACGAGAGAGATGTTTTCATTAATGGCGGCAATGCTGTTTTAACACTAGTCTAAGTTCTCTTGGAGCTGCTGGGGGCAGGGAGATGGAGTGGGGAGGGAGCCCTGTGCTAGCTGCAGTGTGGAGACCAGCTGCCGACATATTGCCCTTGCCCTGGGCCAGAGAACTTTCTGCAGGGACAAATATACACAACAATGGAGTTTCTCAAGAGTTTTAACTACAGAGTGCCAGTATTAGTAATTCGAGGGTCACTACTTTCCTCCCTTCTATCGGTGACTTTAGAGGCCAATCTTGGACTCTCTACAGACCTAAGTTATCTGTGTTAACTGACTGATAATGGGATCTCATTACCATCAGCTGTATGGTCCCCAGTCTCTGTTTTATGAAGTGTAAAAGCTTATTGATTATGCACGGCCTGAATGTGAGCAGTAACAAAAGGATTATCAGAGGCCCTGTGATTGTGGAAATAAAGGTATAGCGATGGGGAAGTGTCAAACAGTGAATGATAGCAGCTCTTTCTCTCTGGCGCCTACTTATGATCTCTCTAATTTTTGCTAGAGATTCTCTTATGATTCCAGAGTGATGTACATAAAAGCAACATTCTTCAGGCAGGGCAGCACACAACCCTCCCTGCTGCAGGAACACTAAGTCTAATCCTTACCTGTTTTGTAGGATTACTTCAGCTAGAGAATCTACATTGTATTCTAAGTGCGTAATGGAGTTTTCTAGGTGTTGAATGTCTTGATCTATGTCTAGTTTTAAACTGTTAAAGTTTTTCTCATGTAACATCAAAGCTGCTATTCTGGTGCCTGCTCCAGCTAGCCCTGCTCCCAGAATTACAGCCAAAGTCAGGGAACTAGGCTCCCTTTTCTGCCTCATGAGGTCTCCCTCAACATGTCCTATTAAGTTCTTCAGTATTATTTCTTCTTCTGAATAATAGGTTGTACGTGGCATTAACTGGACCAGGGAATTAAGGATCTCTCTGTAAGCACATGGAGTTAACACTGTTGAACAGGCCCACCAGGCCTGTTCAGGAGGAATGACCTATTTAGAGTGAATGGTGGGTACTGTTTGAGGTGCTGATGTGACAAGGGAACTCTTTCCAGGCAGGTGCCCTGTCCTGATATGGTCTGTAGGGGTAAGGCTGGGCCTTTTTGGGACCATCTGCATGCAGTGTCCTTCTAGGATTCATTATATTTGGATATAAACCCAACACCTTCATAAAAAGGAGGTCTGGCATTATAGCACAACCAGCAAGAGTTGGTTAGTTCTGGCTGGGGACCATTTAGAATCTGGAAGTCTTTTTTTTTTTTTTTTTTTTTTTTTTTTAATTAGGTATTTCCTTTATTTACATTTCAAATGATATCTCCTTTCCCGGTTTCCCCTCCAGGGGGAAAAAAAAACCTGTTCCCTCCCCCTCCCCCTCCCCCTGCTCACCAACCCACCCTCTCCCACTTCCTGGCCTTGGCCCTGGCATTCCCCTACACTAGGGCATAGAACCTTCACAGGATCAAGGGCCTCTCCTCCCACTGATGACCGACTAGGCCATCCTCTACTATACATATGCAGCTGGAGCCATGAGTCCCACCATGTGTACTCTTTGGTTTGTGGTTTAGTTCCTGGGAGCTCTGAAGTACTAGTTAGTTCATATTGTTGTTTGTCCTAAGGGTTTGCCCTTCAGCTCCTTGGGTCCTTTCTCTAGCTCCTTCAATGGGGATCCTGTGCTCAGTCCAAGGATAGCTGTGAATCTCTACTTCTATATTAGTCAGGTGCCAGGAGCCAGCCCAGACTTCTTCCTTGCCTGATGATTTTTTTGAATTTCCACGGTTTCCGTTTTTATGTCTCCCTTTTCATGTCTGATTTTATTAATTTGGATACTGTCTCTGTGCCCTCTGGTTATTCTGCCTAAGGGTTTATCTATCTAGTTGAGTTTTTCAAAGAACCAGCTCCTAAACTTGTTGATTCTTTCTATAGTTCTTTTTGTTTCTATTTGGTTGATTTCAGCCCTGAGTTTGATTATTTCTGCCATTTAATCCTCATGGGTGTATTTGCTTCTTTTTGTTCTAGAGTTTTCAGGTGTGCGGTCAAGTTGTTAGCGTACGGTTTTTCCAGTTTCTTTTTGGAGGCACTTAGAGGTATGAGTTTTCCTCTTACCACTGCTTTCATTGTCTCCCATAAATTTTGGTATAATGTGTCTTCATTTTCATTAAGTTCTAAAATGTCTGTAATTTCTTTCTTTATATCTTCCTTGACCTTCCTTTATATCTTCATTGAATAGAGCCTTGTTCAATTTCCATGTGTATGTGTGTTTTCCAATGTTTTTGTTGTGTAGTAAACTAGGCTTAACCCAGAGAACACCGATTGACAATAGATCTCTGCAATAACATGAGGTTTATTGATCCACTTACGTGGGGTTGCACACCCTCATTGGGGGGGGGGTCAACCTCGAACATAGAAAGCACACATCTTTTATATTTTACAGAGGGCAGATTTCTGCAACAAGGCTGGCTGGCTTACTCTGGTTGGTGGAACACAGGACAAAGGATCTCATTAGGCATTGGTTGGCTTGCTCAGGGGGCTGTTCTTGGCTTAGTCAGCCAACTTCCCTATCTGCTCTGTACCTGGCTTTGAAAAGTCTCTGGGAAGGGGCTGAGTAACCAGATGGTAGGGGGATTGTTATCAGCAAGGTCAGGTTGACAGTTTGTGGTCTTTTTCAAAATTCACCACAGAGAGGGGTTGGGGGTTCTTTCAAGAATTACTAATCTTGTTTTCGTGGACCTTAACATCATTGCTTCCACCAACTATTTTTGTTTTGGCCTTACTTAGCTTAGTCAGAATGGCCTGGTCATTTTGTCTCAACATTCTGACCATCAGAACTTTGTTTTACAACATGTCCTTGGCTATCTCTGAAACACAACTTCTCAGTGTCTCAAACTTTGTTTCCACACTGTTTGCTGCTTACAGGAGCTGGAACATGGCCCCCTTATTTTACTATGAAACTTTACTTCTACATTCCCAAAACTTTGTTTCTATATTCTATCAGAACTTGGTTTCTATAATCCCAGAACCTTGTTTCTACAGCTTTGTTTTTTCACTTTATTACTTCAGTTGCTATTTAAGACCAGGCTTAGTCCATGGTGATCTGATAGGGGCCATGGGATTATTTCAGTATTCTTATATCTGTTGAGGTCTCTTTTGTGACCAATTATATGATCAGTTTTGAAGAAGGTACCATGAGGTGGTGAGAAGAACATATATTTTTTTGCTTTAAGTATGAAATGTTTTATAAATATCTGTTAGATCCACTTGGTTCATAACTTGTGTTAGTTTCACTGTGTGTCTTTTTAGTTTGTGTTTCCATGATCTGTCCATTGCTAAGAGTGGGGTGTTGAAGTCTCTCACTATTGTTGTGCATGTGCTTTGAGCTTTA
Organism: Montemys delectorum; assembly: GCA_019843815.1. Classification (NCBI taxonomy): domain Eukaryota; kingdom Metazoa; phylum Chordata; class Mammalia; order Rodentia; family Muridae; genus Montemys; species Montemys delectorum. The sequence continues at coordinate 28,422 of JADRCD010226051.1, forward strand.
GTAAAGTTTCTTTTATGAATGGGGGTGCCATTGCATTTGGAGCATAGATGTTTAGAATTGAGAGTTCATCTTGGTAGATTTTCCCTTCGACCAGTATAAAGTGTCTTTCCTTATCTTTTTTGATAACTTTTGGTTGAAAGTTGAGTTTACTCAGTATTAGAATGGCTGCTCCAGTTTGTTTCTTGGGACCATTTACTTAGAAAATTGTTTTCTAGGCCTTTACTCTTTGGTAGTATCTGTCTTTGACACTGACATACTACCGTTCCTGTATACAGCAAAATGCTGGGTCCTGTTTATGTATCCAGTCTGTTAGTCTATGTCTTTTTATTGGGGAATTGATGTTAAGAATTATTAATGAAAAATGACTGTTACTTCCTGTTATTTTTGTTGTTAGAGGTTGAATTATGTTTGTGTGGCTATCTTCTTTTGGGTTTGTTGAAAAATTACTTTCTTGCTTTTGCTAGGGTATAGTTTCCCTCCTTATGTTGGGGATTTCCATCTATTTTCCTTTGTAGGGCTGATTTTGTGGAATGATATTGTATAAATTTGGCTTTATCATGGAATATCTTGTTTTCTCTGTCTATGGTAAGTGAGAGTTTTGCTGGGTATAGTAGCAGTAGCCTGGGCTGGCATTTGTGTTCTCTTAGGGTCTGTATGAGATCTACCCAGGATCTTCTAGCTTTCATAGTCTTTGGTAAGAAATCTGATATAATTCTGAGAGGTCTGTCTTTATATGTTATTTGACCCTTTTCCCTTACTTCTTTTAATATTCTTTCTTTGTTTATTGCATTTAGTGTTTTGATTATTATGTGATAGGAGGAATTTCCTTTCTGGTCCAGTCTGTTTGGAGTCCTGAAGGCTTCTTGTATGTTCATGGACATCACTTTTTTTAGGTTAGGAAAGTTTTCGTCTATAATTTTATTGAAGATACTTACTGACCCTTTAATTTGGGAATCTTCACTGTCTCCTATACCTATTATCCTTAGGTTTTTTCTTCTCATTGTGTCCTGGATTTCCTGGATGTTTTGGGTTAGGGTCTTTTTACATTTTTCATTTTCTTTGACTGTTGTGTCAGTGTTTTCTATGGTATCTTCTACCCCTGAGATTCTCTCTTCTATCTCTTGTATTCTGTTGGTGATGCTCCTGATCTCTTTCCTAGGTTTTCTAACTCCAGGGTTTTCTCCCTTTGTGATTTCTTTCTTTCTTTCCTTCCTTCCTTCCTTCCTTCCTTCCTTCCTTCCTTCCTTTCTTTTTTTATTCCCATTTTTAAATCCTGGAAGGTTATTCAATTCCTCCACTTGTCTGTTTGTGTTTTCCTGTAATTATTTAAGGGATTATTGTGTTTTCTCTTTAAGGGCTTCTACCTGTTTACTTGTGTTCTCCTGCATTTCTTTAAGGGAGTTATTTATGTCCTTCTTAAAGTCCCCTATCATCATGATGAAATGTGATTTTAAATCAGAGTCTTGCTTTTATGGCATGTTGGAGTAACCAGAGCTCTCTGTGATGGGAGAACTGGTTTCTGATGATTCCAAGTAGCTTTAGTTCCTGTTCCTTATATTCTTTCCCTTGCCCCTCACCATCTGGTTATCTCTGGTGTGTTAGTTGGTCTTGCTGTTTCTGACTGTGACTTGTCCCTCCTGCAAGCCTGTTTGTCAGTACTCCTGGGAGACCAGTTCTTTCTGGGAGGAATTTTGGTATGGAGAGCTATGGCCCAGATTCGGCTCCAGGGTGCAGATAGAAACTGGAAGGATCCTGTCCTTGGCTGTTCATTGGTTCTTGTGTCCTGATGGCTCTGGCTAGGTCCCTCTTGGGCCAGAAATTTGAGCAGAAGTGATGGTCTTAACTGTGCTCACAGTTGTGTAGGCACTCCTGGAGACCAGCTGTCTCCTGGCAGTATTTGGGCATGGAGTGCTGTTGCACAGGATTAGCTATGGGTGCAGAAGAAAACTGGAAGGATCCTGTCCCAGGGTGCTGCTTGGTTTCTGTGTCCTGAGGTTTCTAGGCGGGTCCCTCTGAGCAAAAGTGCTGGACTTACCTGTG